>CAUOFW020010169.1:0-275576 GCA_963454935.2 Ilex paraguariensis
TGGAACTTGTTGAACCTTAGTCCAACGGTATCGAGCCCACTTGTCATCCACCGAGGATGGTGTTTGACCCAAACCATGCACTCACACCCATGAAATGCAATGTGTTCTCCGTGCATATGCAATGTAATGGACCATTACACTACAAACATCATGCACAATGTAATGATTGCCAATGAGCCAACTTAACCCACACATCTCAACATGTGTCAAGGCAATTTATATCACATGCATATAATCACCAATATCAACAATTCAAAAGCTTGTTACACATAATCCATGCCATAACAACTTAAGTTCCACTTAGGCATTCTATGAAAAATACCATCAAGTCACAACATTTCTCACATCATTCACAAGGCATAACATTTAAACATAAAGAATGCCCATAAAATCAAATTTCCATGAAATTACCAATCAAGTAACTACCACATCTCAATTTCAAGTTAGGAAAATCTATTCCAACCCATTTACATACTCCTTTTTCATACCCATTTCACCCATGTTATATGCATAAGTGAGTGAAATACATATTCCCTTTAACCCACACATTCATATAACACTATAAGTGGGAAATGAACCAAAGTAGGAGAACCCCTACCTCTTGAAGCGTAAACCCACTTGGTAGAAGCCCTCAAGACTAAAATTCTCGCCCCAAGCCCTTAATTCCACCAAGCTTGGTTTTGAAAATTCGATGAAATCCCTCATTTTTAGTGTGATCTTGTAGCCCTCGACGAGGAGACTGACTTTTGTTCTTGCCTCGAGTGGATTTGAGCACCGTACCCTTATAGATCATAGAGAGAAGGTAGAGTTTTTCCTTAATTTCCCTCTCTTCCTCTCAATGTTAATGGCTGGCCGAATAAATGGGGGAAAAATCTGAATTTTCCCCCTATTTATACTCTTAATACTTGGCCCACAATGCGCCACACGACCCTCTTCTTTTCGGGTCCATTTTTATCCCGAAACGATTAAATTTCGTCCCAGTTCAAGTTCAAAAATATTTTTATTTTAACTTGTCTTAAATTATTTCCCAACTTTTGAAATTTTATAAAAAATCTCGTTTTTGGGTCACTCGAGACTTGATTGCCTCGTAAAATGCAAAAAATTTGACTATCTCAGAATTCGATGAAATTTGACGTGGTAACTAGATTTTGTGAGAAGAATTCAACAGTGAGGTCCATTTTGTCATCCGAGATCTAAAAAAAACTCATGTTTTCAACTCGTACTATAGTGGTAAAATTATCGTTTTGCCCTTGTTTACAAAAGTTTAAATTTTATGGGTTTTACATTCTTCCCCTCTTAAAAGAAATTTTATCCCCGAAATTCACACACACATATACACACTCAACCACATGCATATGCAACAATGACTTTATACATAAAATCATAAAACTTGTACCTCCATCCTTGAACAGGAACGGATAGTTGGTACGTATAGTGTCCTCGTGCTCCCATGTCGCCTCCTCCACTCCTCGGTGCTGTCATTGCACCTTCACTAGCCGCACGGTCTTGCCTCGAAAACCTACTCCCGGCTATCCATGACGCGCGTCGGTCCCTCCTCAAAGGTCCCATCAGCATCAACCACAAGCTCTCTCCAATCCACCACATGAGTTAGATCCAGGGTGTATTTCTGAAGCATAAAGACATGGAATACCGCACGCATGAACACCCAATAGATTTGGCGGTAATTTTAACTAGTAAACAACTGTACCAACCCCCTCAAGTACCTTGAAGGGCCCGATATATCCAGGAACTAGACCCAGAGTTATTATCCATCAGGGACCAAGTACGGGGCAGGTACCGATGACGAGAGTTGGGTCATTCACTCGGATGATAGTCTTTGGTATAGGGGAAGGGTTTGTGATTCCCCAACGAGTGAATCTGAGAGAGGAGATCCATAGGGATTTCTATTGCTCCCGATTTGTTGTACATCTAAGTGGCACAAAGATGTACCATGATCTTTGTCACTAGTAATATTGGAGCTGAATTAAGAGACACGTTGGAAATTTTATCAGACGATGTCTCACGTGTTAGTAGGTTAAGGCTGAGCAGCAAAGGCCGGCAGGGTTGCTCCATCCTTTGGAGGTGGTTGAATGGAAGTGGAAGCATGTCATGATGGATTTTGTGACTCACTTGCCACAAACATCGCGGGAACATGACGCGGTGTGGGTGATAGTGGATCGGCTAACGAAGTTGGCACACTTTTTGGCCATGCGGATGACCTTCACACTAGGGAAATTCTGTCAGTTGTATGTATGGGAGATTGTCCGGTTACATGGGGTGCCTATTTTTATAGTACCGGATTGGGATCCCAAGTTCTCGGCTCATTGAGAGTTTTCAACAGGCTATGGGGACATAGTTGATGATGAGCACTGCTTTTCATCCTAGATGGACGATCAGTCGGAGAGGACTATCTAGGTGTTGGAGGACATGGTATAGCCATATATCCTAGATCTCAAGGGTAGTTGGAAAGAGACCCTACCCTTAGTGGAGTTCGCCTACAACAACAGTTATTAGGCGAGTATTTAGATGGCACCCTATGAGGTACTTTATAAGAGGCCTTTTCGTTCTCCGATTTTGTTGGACGAAGGTGGGAGAGAGACCCTCTACGGGTCCATAATTGGTTAGGGACACCTCAAAGAAGGTGGACCTAATACGGAAGCGTCTTTTTACAGCTCAAAGCCAACAGAATAGCTATGCTAATAGATGAAGACAACCTCTAGAGTTTGAGGTGGGAGATCACGTCTTCTTGAAGGTGATGCCTAAGAGAGGAGTGGTCAGGTTCGGCAAGCGTGAAAAACTGTCACCGAGATATATCTGCCCCTTTGAGGTACTTGAGAGGGTTGGCAGAGTTACTTACCAATTGGCGTTACCACCAAATCTATCGGGTGTTCACGTGGTATTCCATGTCTCTATGCTCTGGAAGTATACTCTAGATCCGACACATGTGGTGGATTTGGGTAATTGATTGTTGATGTGAATGGGAACTTCGAGGAGGAATCGATGCATATCATGGATAGTCGGGAGCAGATTTTGCAAGGCAAGACCGTGAGGCTAGTGAAGGTGTCATGGTAGCACCGAGGCGTGGAGGAGGAGACATGGGAGCGTGAGGATACTATACGTACCAGTTATCATTTCTTATTCGAAGATAGAGGTACAATTTTTATAACTTTAAATATAATATCATTGTTGCATATACATGCAATTAAGTGTGTATGTGTGTGTGAATTTCGTGGATGAAATTCTTTTAAGGGGGAAAGAATGTAAAACCCGGGTAAGTTTGAGCTTTTTACAAAAAAGGGTAAAATGGTAATTTACCACTATAGTGTGGGTTAAAAAACTGTATTTCTCTAAAGTTTGGATGAAAAAACGGACCTCACAGTTAGATTTATCTTGTGAAATCTAGTTACCCTATCAATTTTCACCGAATTATGAGATAGTCAGATTTTTTACGTTTTACAAGACGACTAGGTGTCGGGTGACCTCAAAAACGTCCCCAAAAATAAAATTTATAAAATTTTCTTATAATTTAATTTAAGTTCATATAAAAATAATTTGAACTTAAAACGGAATGAAATTAAGTTGTTTTCGGGACAAAAACAGACCCGAAAATAGGGAATGTGCGGCGCGATGTGGACTGCACAATTAAAGGGTATAAATAGGGGAGAAATATCTGATTTCTCCCCATTTTCCACCTGACTTCTCACGTTATAAAAGAGAGAGAGAAAGTAGAGAGAAAAGGATGAAGGAAATTCCTACCTTATCTCTACGATATACGGAGTTCCGGCGGTTGGAATCCTTCGGTCCAAGAGTTAAAGTCGATCACCTCGATGAGGGCTACGCAACCAGACCAAGAACGAAGGATTTTACTAAAAATCCAAAGAGGAGATTTAGGGAAATCAAGAGTTTTGGGGCTTCGGAGGTATTCTTGAAGTTCTACTCTTCGTTTTATGCTTCAATAGGTAGGGTTCCCTCCTACTGTGGTTTATTTCTAACCTAGGATGTGCATGTGGAATGGGTAGGTGTACAGCTATATACATGTCACTTATCTATTGTTATGGAAATGAAGAAATGGGTATGGAAAATGACTTAAGCCAATTTCTAATTTGAATTTGTTGTAGAGGAATTACTTGTGTAATTTCTTGGAACTTGTTGTTATGTGGGCAATTTTGTGTGATAACATGAATTGGTGCCTTGAAGGTGTTGGCTAAATGCATATATGAGAATTAAGTTTACTATGACATGCTATGTGTTTATATCATGTCGTGTGAATAAAGTATGTTATTGACATAGATTGTGTAGTAACATGCTTGTGAATTGTTGTTAATACATTAGCATCATGATAAATTGTGGTAATTATATGCATTGGATAAAAATTTTCATGGGATATGTTGGTATGCGGTTTAAATTGCTCATTTGGCATTCATTGCATATTAGGCATTACATTGATATTGCAATGGTGCATTACATTGCATTTTGCACGGAGGCATCACATTCATGGGCATTAGGCATGAGTGTGGGTGTGTGGGCATTGTATGACCAAACACTACTCTTCGTGCTTGATAAGAGGACTCGACAAGGCTAGATCGAAGATCCGACTGAGTTGCATGTTGCATGAAAAACATGTGTCGGGTCTAGTAAGAAAGGCTAGACTCTTTCTCGGGTGCAAGACCAAGCAACCTGGTTCATACACTCCCTTAAGATGAAATTCCATAAAAGTGTAACGGTATGTGAAAACCGGCAGTAAGACTCCGAGAATCTGCTACCCAACAAAGACACATGATTTTATTCTATAAAATACCTGGTTCGTAGACTCCGCTGAGGTGAAAGTCCAGAAAAGTTTACTTGTTTTATAAAATAGTCATTCGATGTGTGACATCCAACAATGATTCAGTTTTATAAACACATGACTTTATTTAAAGATGATCATTAGATGTAATTCATAAATGGCAATTTTTCTTCATACATTGGCATTGCATTATGTGAAGGGAGCCGGTGAAGGCTCGGGGTAAAGTTCATAAATGAGTCTCATCTCATTTCATGGCATGGCATACTAGAATTCCAATATGGAGTTGCATATTCTAAATTGGAATGGATGGTGCTTATTGAGTGTTACATGTGAACATTGCATATGCACTTAGGTTGAGGAGTAGCCTCTGTAGGGGATACTCTATTGAGCGTGGCTCACCCTATATGGGAAACATTTCAGGTGCGGGCTATACACTGCTGGATGGCTCCCATTCGGGCCCTAGAGGATGAAGAGAGGCTAACTTGTGGCCTTTACTCCATACTTTGTAAAACATTATGAACTTTATGTTTCAGACATGTAATCGTATGAAAATAGTTGTAAGAGAACTTGTATTAACTATGTTTGATGTGCACATATAGTGTTATATGAGTTTGGGTAGGTTTTGTATGGAAATGAGATAGATTGAAATGAATTGGAATTGAGAAACAGGTGAAACAGGCAAATTTGGACAAAACCTACCGGTAGAACGTTGTCTAGTAGGTGCCGCGACCTACCGGTAGGTACCGTAACATACCAGTAGAACGTTGTCTAGCAGGCAAAACCTACCAGTAGGTGCAGCGACCTACCGGCAGAACTTTTTTAGTTGACAAAACCTATCGATATGTCCATAAAAATCTACCGGTAGATTTTACAAAAATCTCAGATTTTAGGAATGCTATTGGATTTTGGGTTCTTTGGTTCAAAAAATATAAATGAACATTAAATAAGGATAAATTGTTGTATATTGGACCTCGGTTGGGGCAAATAGTGAAATGTACACGGGTTACACCTGTGGGTTATGATCCCGATTTATGGGATGCTATTGACATGATGTCGGGTTGTACAACAATCACATAAATTTTCGCGGGTTGACGGGTGGTCAACGGTTGAAAAAGGAACCCCAGTTTTAGGGGCATCATACACATCCATAAAAAGAGTGTAGGCTAATAAAATCCTCACTACAAAATTTTTGCAGCGATTTTCTTCAAAGAGAAATGTCCACAGTAGGCTTCAGAATTGCAAAAGGAAATAAACTGACCTATTTCAAGACTGGGTGCATAACGTTTTATTATCTGATCTTTACAATATTTAAACACATAGGGATCTTTTCAAAAGAATTGCGTACCACTTTTGAAGATTTATGTTTATCGGTCCAAGTATAATGATTAGGATTTGTACCTGTGGCTAAATAATTAGCTATGTTGCATTCCATGGTATCTCTGTTACTACAAATAATTGCTCAACATGAAAGTTTCTTTGATGGTGTTGACTCCTCTTTTGTGTCATACTTCAGCCTTGATAAATGATCAACTACCACATTTTCAACTCCTTGATTGTCTTTGATAATGAGATCAAATTGTTGAAGCAATAAGATCCATTGTAGGAGACGTGGCTTAGCATCGTTCTTTGTAAGTAGATATTTCAAGGTTGCATGATCAGTAAACACAACAATTGAGGATCCAACTAAATATGATCGAAACTTATCTAAAGTAAATAGTACAATAAGGAATTCGTTATTTGTGGTAGAATAGTTCGTTTGTGCGTCATTCAAAGTTTTGCTTGCATAGTGAATTACATAAGGCCTTTTCTTTGGCCTAAGACAATTCCTACAACATAGTCACTACCATCATACATTAATTCAAAAGGTAAGGACCAATCAGAAAGTTACGTAATTGGTGCAGAAATAAGCATGCTCTTAAGTTTATCAAATGCTAATTCACATGCATCATTCTAATATAACATAGAAGATTACACATTGGCCTGGATATCAAACGAAAATCTTTAATACATCTTCTATAGAATCTTGCATGACCTAGAAATGATCAAACATCTTTTACAGTCTTAGGTGGAGGGAGATTGACTATTAAATCAATCTTTGACTTATCTACTTCAATTCCATCTGAAGAAACAACATGTCATAAAAGAATGCCTCGTGTGACCATGAAATGACATTTTTTCCAATTCATAATAAGGTTTGTTTTCTCACACTAAGTAAGGACTTTTTGAAGATTCTCTAAACATAATTCAAATGAATCACCATATATGAAAAAATCATCCATAAAAATTTCCAATAATCGCTCCACCATGTCACTAGTAATACTCAACATACAAAGATGAAAATTTGTTGGAGCATTACTCAATCCATATGGCATTATTTTATGAGCAAAAGTGCCAAAAGGACATGTAAAAGTGGTTTTCTCATGGTCATCAATTGTTATTTCAACCTAGTTATAGCCGGAGTACCCATACAAAAAACAATAATATGGATGTCAGGCTATTATTTCTAAAACTTAGTCCAGAAAAGGTAGAGAAAAATGATATTTTATGGTAAGAGATTTTAACTTTCGATAGTCAATACACATACGCCAACCAGTGACTATACGCATAGGGACCAATTCATTTTCATGGTTTCTAAACTACCGTAACACTAGACTTTTTGGGTATGACTTGTGTAGGGCTAACCCATTGACTATCAGATATATGATATATAATATCAGTATCTAATAGTTTAAGCACTTTATCCCAGAAAATTTCCTTTATATGTTACAGCTATCGGGATGGTTTAGAGTCTTCTTCCGAGTATATATAATAAGTATAGAGAAGATGACTTATTTCCCTAATGTCGGCTATCGTCCAACCGGTTGCACATTTATGATTTTTTATGACTCTTATCAATTGTTTTTTTTTTATCGTTTGACAACTTTGAAGATATTACCACTAGATAAGATTCATCCTCTCCCAATAAAATATATTTTAAGTCAGCCGGAAGAGGTTTCAATTCTAGTTTAGGAGCAACAATACTAGACTCAACAGACTTAGTTCCAGGAGGTAATAATTCTTCAAAATTTGGAACCCATGTTCGGACATATCAACAATAAACTTGATATTATTTACAGACTCTAACAATGCATGTGACTCTTTCTTTATACAATCATTTTCAAACAGATTATGAGTTAATAACTCAATGTAATTTAATTCATGCAACTCTTCATTACAGACTCTAACAATGCATGTGACTCTTTCTTTGTACAAGCATTTTCAAATAGATTTTGAGTTAATAACTTAATGTAATTTACTTCATCCAACTCTTCTTTTTCCCTGGGTTGTTTAGCAATATAAAATACATCTAATTCCAAAGTCATATGTCCAAATGAAAGCTTCATGATTCCATTCCTACAATTGATCAACACATTTGATGTACCTAGGAATGATCATCCTAGAATGACAAGAATTTGTACAGAGACATGCAAATCCACTAGAAAATAAAATTTGTCAATTTGAACAAGTACATCTTCAATGACTCATGGAATTTGCACAGAGCAGTCAGCAATCCGTAATGTGAAATTTATAGATTCACCCAACCCTAACTGCTCATAAACTAAATATGGGAGTAAATTGACACTGACTCCAAGATCATGCAAAACTTACTCAATTCTGAAGTTCCCGATTATGCATGAAATTGTAGGACCCCTAGGATCATTGTACTTTAGAGGGACCTTGTGCTTAATGATAGCATTATCCTGTTTGGTCAAAAATGCTCTTTTCTGTACAGTGATCCTTCTCTTTAATGTGTAAAGGTCTTTCAAAAACTTGGCATATGATGGAACTTGCTTGATTGCATCTAACAGGAGGATGTTAATCTTCACTTTCTTAAACAACTCAAAGATTTCAACATGATTGTTTAATGATTGAGGTTTCTTGACTCGTTAAGAAAAAATGTATTGGAATCGGATTTGAATTTTCTTTTTCAATCATTGGTTCAGACTCAACTGATTCATTAACAGGGATTCGTTCAACAATTAGCTCGAGAGTTTTGACTTTAATGGTCTTGTCAATTATCTTGCCACTTCTCAATGTGGTAATTTATTGAACTTGACATAGAGAAGGCTTAGAAGACACGACATTAGCCTGGGTTTGACCCCCATGGAGATTTAAGTTGAGATGGAAATTTTTTCTTCTCCATTGTACTCAAAGATTGGGTCAACTTAGCTATATCCTCAATATTTTGTGAAGTTTTAGCTTTAAAATCATTGAGTGCATGGGTTGACTAAGTATTAAAACTCATTTCGTTTTGAATGAACGAATTCATGATATCTTCTAAACTCCCCTTGTGTGGAGGCTGATAAGTTTGATATGGCTACTGAGTCTGAGGTTGTGGTGGAGGTGAACCTAGCTGTTGACTCACAGACTGTGTATTTTGATTTACACTTTTTAGTGATCAGATTAATATTATACACCCAAGTATAAGTGGTCGAATTGTAGTTTTCTCGGTTTTAAGTCCAAGTATCGATCCCACAAAGAGTTTTAATAATTTGGGAACGAAATAAAATAGTTAAGTTGCTAATTCGAATAGGACAACATGTAATAGCTTGTGATGTGAACTTAGATTGATAACTAGTATAAGTAAACAGTTATGTGCACATAGATTAAGACAATAATAAAAAGTATCCTTCAGCTCAAGGATCTCATATGTGTTATATTAGTTAAATATTGGAAATGCTACCTTACAACAATCAACTTCTATGTTACTGGCAAGTGAACTGGTAGGTCTGATGTTTAAAAACCATCACACAACAACTTTTTAGGTTAGCTAGTGGTATCCATGACAATTGATTAATCCAAGCAAACCAGAAAGACAAGCCATTTTATGAGAAATACTTGAATTATTCATTTGTCTTTATAATAGTAGGTGCATACATAATAAACCATAACATAGCTACTTCTTAGGTCAACTGGTGGTATTAGTCATAACACAACAACTTCTTAGGTTAGCTGGTTATAGATATGTCAATTGAATAATCCAAGCAAACCAGAAGGCTAAGCCATTCATGAGCAATACTTGAATTATTCACTTGACTCTATTTGTGATATGTATATACCAGTTAAACATCCTCAGCATTCCGGTGGAGCATAAACCATACCGATAGGAATGCCGTGGTTGTTCGACTGGGAATATTATCATTTATACCAGTTAAACGATCTTAGTAATCCAGAAGGACAAGTCATTCATGAGGATCACTTAGGTCATTAATCTGATAGATATAGCATGCTATAGTAAAACATCTTCAGCGTTCCGGTGGAGGACTAGCCATACCGATAGGAACATTGTAGATATTCATCTGGTAGTATTATTATATATGAACAACCCTAATAATCTAGAAGGACAAGCCACTCATAAGGGTTATTTAGGTTTAGTACCATGCAACAGTTAACATCCTCAGCGTTCCGGTGGAGGACTAGCCATACCGATAAGAATGTCGAAGTTGTTTTATTGGCAGGTTGATGATGCACTAATGACATACTTCTAGGCATAGCACTGAAAGTACATACATCATTGTATCATGCATGAATCATATAACACATAGATATATAAATATATAAAATATCAGCATTTTCAGAATTTAACCAATATTATACATATGTTTACCTCTCACTGGAGAATATACGAAACTACTTACCCCCCATTGCTATAGACAAGCAAGGAGTGCATGCAGTTTTCATTATAACTAAAATTAAAATACATAATCTAAAATGTCTTTCACAAGGAACAACTGAAACACAATCACCTTTATTATCAGTTAAGATAAAAAGGTGACGGTAGTTCAGCTATCCGAATAGAAAGATACAACAAAAATGTAGAAGTACAAAGTTTAGATTGAAGTGCATCACGGACCTGATCGTTTTGCAACTTTTCTTTTTCTCTTTCCCTTTTTCTCTTTCTCTTTTCTTTTTTCGGCCAGCTGAAGAATGAAGAGTGCATGGCTATTTATAGCCGTTTTAGGAAGCATGAGGTAGAAGAATGAAGATAGCCATCAACTTGCATGCGTGCTAACTCTTCCTTTGGTGAAATTACACTTTGGCCTTTGTTGTTTCAAGCTCCATACTTTGCTCCTTGTATTCTTTGATAAATTTTCATTAAACCCTAAAACTTTGGGCATAAAATATTAAAAACCCTAATTCCTACACAAAACCCTAATTGACTTTAATTACTATTTTTTTAGTTATTTTATCACATCAATTTGATTTTTTAACTATTCTAATTTATATATTAATTAGGGTTAATCACACTCCCCAACTTAGATTTTACTAGTTCCTAATAAATTATAAAAACTATTAACAAAATATAATACAAACAGAGGTAAAATCATTTTTGTAGACTTTTCACGATTGCATTTAGCATATGCAACAGGCCTTTAAACCCCTAAGTGATTCCTAGTGGACGAGTTTTGTCTCGTAAAGGTTTCCAGTGAAGCTACCTATAAACTTCAGTAATTAAGAATTCATAACTCATATTTTTCACAAGTAAAATTAAATTAATATTATATCTATCTTGTCAAGATACTTCCTTCTCTGATCACTATAAGAGTAACACACGTTAGTTGTAATATTATCTATATATTTTTATAAAACCTTCCATGTGAGTGTAATGATTTATTTATTTTCAAAAATCACTTGAGAAACATTACCCTCTTTCCTGATAGTTTTGATGTCAATCCTTCCTTGAAATACACTCAGCAAAAAGAACACACTTGTTATAGTAACTTTTCTCATAAACTACATGTGTTTGGAATCGAGTTAACAAAGCAAATAACTTCACATGTAGTAATCAAAAGAACGTTTAATTGAATAAAATGGAATTTTACATAATCCCATGAAGGAATATTAAAACTATATTCAATATACTATTAACATTTTCCTTTTTAGAATTGATAAAACTAATATAAATATATGGTTTCTGGAATAAAAAAGTTTAGGGTTGTAATATGGACATAGGTTTAAGAATTATGAAACGACGTCATTGGATATCAAATGCTATCTTTTAGTATTGTGACACACCTTATTCTATTTTTTTAAATCTTCACATGTTTCTTTCTTCTCTTTTTCCCATTCTTCACTTTCTTGGCTCTTTTTTTTTTTTTTTCAGAATTTCCTTGTCTCTTTCTTTTGCCTTTTTGTTTTTCCGTATCTTATTGATTTAGACAAGGGTGCAAGAAAATTAGATAGCAAAGGTAAGTTAATATTTTTTATCTGGCTCAGGTGTTTCTTGGGTTTCAAGAAAAGAATTTATTTTCTTTCAAGCTCAATCATGGCTGACTAAGGATATAATTTTGTAAAAGAAATGGTCAAGGCGCAAGATTTAATCAAACATGGCCTAAGATCATTTTCCATAAATCATATATATGTACAATTTCTATATGAAAGTTAAGGACAATGTTCACAATACAATTTAATAAGTGCTAATCAAAACAAAGTTAATGAGATTATTCAAGGAAAATTTACCGCTGAATTGAAGATTTGTATTTGAGTAGATGTAGAGTATCTCTCTAAGAAAGATTGGTTCAACATTTGCAATAGGTTTTACATCTCCACTATATATGCACAGAGTGTAATATTTCACAAGATTTTTAACAATAAAGAAATCTAATTGTGCTTTTAAGACTAAGTTTAAATAAAAATATTAAGATAGTACACAACTAAAATATGAAAATTCCACGTGATCAGATTAAGAATATTCTTGCAAGACATGAGAATAAAAATTTAACTCAGTTGTGAATCATATGAACTAGTCATCCTAACTTAAAAGCATAAGTTTCAAAATTAACGTTAACAAACTTAACGTACATTAGTTCAAAACAAACAAGTTTAAAACACACATAAGTTCAAGAAAAATCAGTCAAAAGCAAACAAGTACAAAACATAAATTAAAGTTCAAGTGCATAAGTAAAAGTGCATAATTTAAAAAGCTAAGTGAAAGATAGTAAATTTTTTAGTATAATCTCCAATTTTTTCTTCTAGGAAGTAGATGGGCCTCCTCCAAAATTTTCTCTCACTAGCCTCAAGATTTCGGCTTGGTTTTGTTCATAATCCTCCATACGTTTGTTGATATCTGTGACACTGTTACCAAGCTGGGTGACAGTGGTCTCTAATCCTAGTAGAATCTGTCTGTCTGTTCTGTCATCCACCGGTATGTATGGTTGATCCTCTTGTGGCTGCTGTTACTCTGGTGGAATGAATTCTTCAGGGCCTTGGAATGGCTTCCCTTGTGCTGGAGGGGGTACCTCTAGTTGTTCTTCTTATTGTCCTCCATTAATTTTTCTCAATGAAATTTTGTCTAATGGGCCAAAATGGTCTACAATATTCCATGTTGGATTGATAATAACTCATTTGTTCCTGCAAAGCTGAGAAACTAGCATAGCATAGGGGAGTGAAGATTTCTTTCTATCCACAACAAGTACCATTTGATTCAAGATTAAGTTCGACAGATCAATGGTATGTCCCATTCCAAATGCATATAGAAAATAAGCTTGCTCAGTGTATATTTGATTCTTTTGGGCACGGGGTAATAAACTATGTACTATGATCAAGTTCAGAATTCGGTATTTGTCAGTCAGGTCTCCTTGCTTGATATATTTATTCGGTCTACCCCAACCAATTTTTAGATTACCCATCACCTCTCTCCCTATGGTATCTAAATCAGGTAAATCAGTGTACAGGTATTGCGGATTTTCAGGTCTTTGCATGGGTTGAAAAAATTCAGCTATAGTAGCTAGTGTAACTTGAAAAATAATACCTCGTACAAATGTCCGCAAATTTCTTTCCTCAATAATCTTAGCATTACTATAGAATTCTCGAACTAAACAGTCATAAGCAGGAACAGATAATCTAACATACTGTAACCATCCTCCAGTTGCAAGAATTTGACGTACGCCTATATTTTCAAAATCTTCGTATGTAACCGACCTTTCAAAAATAATAGTTTTAGTCAAAAAATTAGCATCGTACCAGGCCTGTTGTTCAAAATTCTCAAACATCACCTCGTTAAAGATATTTCCCGGTCGTGGTTGTTGTGGGGGTTGATTCGTGCATAAAATTTACAAATTTTACTATGTCTTTTTGGACTAATTATGCTTTGACGGAGTTTAAGTAATGACATTTCAGGTCCTAAAGTGAACAAAGGCCCAAGAACAACAAAAATCACACTTGAATGTAACACCAGCACCAAAGGGAGCAAAAATATAGATGGTTGGAACAAAGCAAGGACGTTCGATTGTCAACCAACGTTCGAACATCATCTGAAACCATGCCAAAACCAGCTGCTAAGACATGGCGTGTTGCAGTCAACAAAAAGAGAAGAACCAGAAGCACTTGAGTACAACCTTCGAACGTCATTCCACGTTCGAACGTTGTCTTAAGTGACTAAGGAGTTGTTGAGTGTATAGTAAATGATGTCAAGGCATGTGGAAGATACTAAGTCAGAGACTAAGTCAGAAACCAAGTCAGTGACCACAGGCCACTCGAGGGGAAGAAAGATGATGTTCGAATGCCTTCAAAGCAAAGGCAGACTTGACGTTCGAACACCAGATAACGTTCGAACGTCCCCCTGTAGACTGCCTGTAGAATAGTTGACTCCTATGGGTGGCAAACACTATTCACTCATCCTCACCTATCTCTTACCCCCTTCCCCTTCCCCTTCCTTGCCTGTAGAAAGGGCATTCTTTCTCTTGTAGAGAAAGGAGGGAGCAATATTTATCTTGTAAAGTAAGAGTGTTTAGTAATCTAGTTCCTGAATATTTCATGTTTATGCTTTTATTTTCCATTTATATCAACCATGTTGGAGGCTTAGACTCCCCATGTAGTTGAAGTCTTTCATTTACTTATGTTAAGTCTTTACATTCATGTTGTGACAACCATGATGGAGGCTTAGACTCTCCTTGTAGTTGTTCTTGCTTTTACTTACAAAGTATCAAGAGAGATAGTTCATCTTTTGGTTGTGGTTGAAACCCTCCAAAAGTAACTACCTTTCTTCTACTTTTCTTGTTCATGTATTTCACTTACATTGCTTGAGCATCCCTCTTTCTTAGAATAGTGAAACTCTTCCACTTTTCTAGAGTTTTACCAAAGTCGTGAAGGGTGGAAAGTGATTCGCTTATTCTTCATTGAAGAAAAGATCTTTGTTTAGTTGCTTTATTTAGTAGGGTCTCTACTTAGAGGGATGAGTAGCACTCACTTTTCTAGATTTGGCAAGGCCATGAAAAGTGAGTAGTTCCTCATTCACTCTTTAGTAAGAGGTGATGAATATGTAAAGAGTATCCAAAAGTTATGTTTGTGCAACTTCTTCATGCTTTAATGCTTTATACTCCACCTATTCATCGGACGATTGAATGCACCTAGTAAAGTTGAGGTACTTTGTATAACCAAGGGCTCAATCTATGATACAGATGACTCCTACATAGAAAGATATGTTGGTTCAATGCAAGTACCCCGACTAGCTCTTCATGACAATCTTTCAATCCCCACTATCATTGTGCTTTATTGAAAGAATGGATCATTAATGCCATGGTTGGATGCCTTGTAGAAACACTTGCTTGTTTGTAGACGGGTTAAGTCTCGGCACAGACAATTCTTGTAAACTTCTAGAAAGGCATCAGAATCATGTGCTTAATTCTCATAGTCTATCTTTATTTTCCGATTAACTTGCTGTTGACATGGGAGTTAATTGAGTTATAACGCACAAACATAACAAAATGGATACTCTATTATATGTCCTGATCCTCGAGCTAAATAGTGGTTGTTCCATTTTTAGATTATTATATTTTGTTTAGAAAACTCTTGAAAATAATATTCTATTCTAATCAAGAAAACCCCACCACTGCAAACATGCGAAATTTTCAAAAGTTACTTGGTCTCTATTACTGTTTACTTCAAAACAGCAATCATAGCTCCCTGTGGATTTGACTCTGGACATCACCGAATTATTACTACAGCTTGACCGCCTGCACTTGGGTGTACATATTTCAGATTAAGTCAGGGATGCTTAAGGTTCCTCGGGTTGATCTCTTTGTGTTGGACTTGAAGATCCTCTCATTCTTTGTCTCGAATCCATTTTTTCTTGATTTCTTTACAAATGCTCCATTTCAGTTCATTCCAATCGGTAGTTACCTTCAAAATATGATGGGTAAGACAATTGTCAGAACAAATTTGAAGAAAACCGATGAAATATTACAGATTTGAGAGAGATTTCTCCTTGAGAATTTCGGCTATGGTTGAAATTTTGAGTTGATGGAGTGCAATTGATCCGTCGTTTGCATGGGGGTGTATATAAATAAAGCACTACCTTTTCGGATGGTTCTATGTTTTGATTTTTTTGGGCTTTCAATTGTATTATGCTATTTTGATTTTCTGATTTTCTACACTTTGTTCCTTCAAATTCCTACAGTACACAAAATTAAATAATTTTATATTTTACAAGACTTTACTAACCACTCTTTTTTTCTTGTCACAAAAATTGGTGGGTTTTTATTTATTTTATTTGTTATTTCATATTTACTAAGTTTCCTAATTAATCTATAGTTATTTACATTTATTTACAAATATTTATATACATTTATTTATAAATATTTACAAGTATGTACAATTCTTCCAAAAATTATGATCATACTGATTCAGAGTCAGAACTATCTGGATCAATATTACCAGTGACACGGTTAACTTCATTGCATATGTATCTTGTTAACATTGGGGTGGAATAGAATGACGTTTGCTTGAAGTTTTTCGTTGTATTCCCTAACCTCTAAACATCATCCCTCAATGTGTCTATGACTTAAGTATATAAGGGAGTGTCACTCTCCCTCGGAATGATGCAAGAGAAGGGGCAACAGAATGGTGGATGGAATGGAATGAACAAAATGAATGTGTGTGTGTACAAAAGTGCTCCTCAGGCGTAGAGAGTCTTTTGAATGTTGTGTTTTACTTGGAAAAGTATTCCAAGGTCGTCTCCTCATGGAGGGAAGGGAATTATGTGAAGGTGATTTTGTGGAAAAAGGAAAAGTGTAAAAATCTTTGAGTTTGAGTTTAAGTTTTTGTGATTTTGTTTTTGGTGAAAATGAAAGGAAAACAAGTGTTGGCTAATCCAAATAGGTTATTCCAATGAGAATCCCAATTCAACTTGAAACCTTCCTCCATTGGTGCATGGATGAACGATTGATTTGTGGGAAGCTAGGGATGAGATGGAATGAGCATCTAAGCATAAACTATAACCAGGCCTACGGGATATCAAAGGCTCACCATCTCATCCACCCTCAACCAGTCAAACCGAACCATCATACACTGAGAGGAGGAAAGAAAAAGAGTTGAAATGAAATACCCAAGAGGAGGTCTCCCTTGGATTAGCCAACTTAAAATCTAGCTACTCATAACTAAAGGAAGGACAAGCATAATGTAAAGAGACATGTAAAAGAAATGAAGATTAAAGCTTAACTCAATGCAAGAAATCGTAAACTATGAAGGAAACTATTCAATACCCATTTTAAAACTAAATTGAAGAAAGCTTGAAAACATTAATGGTGAAATGAAGAACATGTAACTAAACTTGAAATGAACTTGAAGTAAATGACATTAAGGTGCAAGAGTTAAAAATTACAAGAGATTAAAAGCTTACCACAACTGAAATGGAAAGGAAAATGCAAAAAACATAAGCTTTCTAATTCTACTATTCATCATCTTCTTCATTGAGCTAAGACTAATCCTAAGCTTAGGTAGCCACACTTCAAAATGTTGTGGAATGCTGAATATATGGTGAGAGATGATGCAAATTTTGTCCATAAGGCTCCCCATAGCCTGTGTGAAGGCCTCCCATCAATGGAAGATGAGTTGATTGGCTTGGTAGGCTAGGAGAAGACTAGCCTGCAACTCCTCTAGCAGCCCCCTTCTCTC
Organism: Ilex paraguariensis; assembly: GCA_963454935.2. Taxonomy (NCBI): domain Eukaryota; kingdom Viridiplantae; phylum Streptophyta; class Magnoliopsida; order Aquifoliales; family Aquifoliaceae; genus Ilex; species Ilex paraguariensis. The sequence continues at coordinate 17,720 of CAUOFW020010169.1, forward strand.
CTACCCTCATTATTGCCAATGCCTCCAAAGTCCAAGCAAGGGTGTTAGTAGACATGTAGATGTGTAAGGGATGTCAAGAGATAAGTGGGAGAATTAATGATGGGACCCCCAACCAAGTGGAGCATAAGTTGCAAGCATTCTGTGCAAAACCTTCCAGAAGGTTTTTTGTTAACCTTCCGGAAGGTCGATTCCAGTAGGCAGAACCTTCCAGAAGGTCTTTCTGAAGGTGACAGCTCAGGACCACTTTTAGTAACATTTTCATAACTTTTAATCCAACCGTTGGATTGAGTTGAAAGTTTAACACAATACAGAAGACATCCAGATCTACAACTTTCAAGTTTTGCATGTTTTCAGATTCGAAGTGGATCATGGTCACAATGGGAAAACAAAGAGGGACTATGTCAAGACCTTGGGAAACCAGTGGGCTAAATCTTCCGGAAGGTTTTTATCCAAATTGCATTTTTCTTGGTTTCTTCACCTTCCAAGCCTCCCTATCCTCATTCAATGTGTCCATCTCTTCACCACACATTCACACATAATTGCAAAGCTCTAAAAGCCATCATTTATGCTATAATTACTTAGAACATCAAAATTTCCACATTATTCCTAACTTTAACTAATTCTAAATAATTAGTATGCAAATTTAAGTTAAGAAGCATGAAATGAGGCCAATAACTATGCAATGTTTTGTGCTCATCAGCTTCTTAGGGTAATCCTTACTCTGTCCATACCTAATCCACCGGAGACGATCTAACGCTCGATCTGAAATTGGTTTCGCACACTAATTATATTGTCTTAAATGTTGTAAACAACCACATTTTACCCAACCATCGTGACGATCGGCACGTCGTTTTTTCACAACTGTACTTTTTCCGCATAAAGGTCTTGATTTACTTTCAAAAATTTCTAAGTTCCTAACTCTTCTGACTTTTTTCATGATCAATGCATGGATATCTTTTGGAATATGACGTAGTAGAATTAAACTTAACCAAAATAATTTTTCGTCCATTGTACATATAAAATAGTTTTTTTTATGACTCTCTATCCGGTTCTTTAACGTCTGTCAGTCACAAAAACAAAATTAACACTGATATTAAAACAAAATAAATATTTTAAATATAAATACTAAAGTCATATCCTTACCTCCCCAACTTAATTTAAACATTATCGTAAATGTAACAATATGATAGTTAAAATTGATATGGAAACCCGACAATCTTTTGTCATTTCACCGATTGGGATATCTAGCTGTACTCAAGAGATACTCTGTCAAATAAATTACAATTTATTAGTAATTTTATTGAAACTTAAGCAATAATTTACTTTTTAGAACATATAAACAGGATCAAAAAGTTGTACAACATTTATTTCTTGAATAAATCCATCATAATATGGTTCAAGTCTTTGACCATTGACTTTAATGATATTTCCAGTTAATGGATTTTCAATTTCAATTGCTCAATAGTCAAAAACTTACTGGACAATATAAGGACCTGTTTATCTTGATCTTAATTTTCCAGGAAATAAACGAAGTTTTGCATTATATAATAGCACTTTTTGAGATTGTTCAAAATATTTTCGCAATATATTTTTATCATGAAACATTTTTGTTCTTGATTTAGCAATTTTTGCATTGTCATAAGCTTCATTTCTTAATTCCTCTAATTCACTTATTTGAAGTTTACGACCTATTCTAGCTTTCTATATCAAAATCCATAATTTTGATTTCCCAATACGCTCGATGTTTTAATTCTATAGGCAAGTGACATGGTTTTCAATATACTAACTGATAAGGAGACATTCCTAGAATAGTTTTATATGCGGAACGGTAAACACAAAGCGCATCAGTCAATCTTAAGGACCAATCTTTACAATCTGGATTTATTTATTTTTTTTAAAATATATTTTATCTCCTTATTAGCTAATTTAGCTTGTCCACTTGTCTGTGGATGGTATCGAGTGGATATTTTATATGCAATTGAGTATTTTTTCATAAGAATTTCAAAAACTTGATTACAAAAATGTTGTAACGCCCCAAAGTCCCCTTGGACGACATTACAATCTAAAAACCATTCACAACATGAGAGCAGCTAATAACATCCATAATTAAAAATAATTTCATTGATCATCCACAATATCTACAGTGTTGTCCAAAAGAATATGCCGAAATACGGCATCCACATCCCAAAAGAAATCAAGTTTAAACTTTGCAACAGAATAACAAAAGATTAATCTTTACATAATCTCAAAAGAATTTTCTAGTCTAGTACCTAGGAGAGTATCACCCTAGACGTCCACCTCAGGATCCACGAGCTCGTCTAGTGGAGCTTCCCAATGTATCGGCTCCTCAACTCCGAGCTCTTCGTCTAGACCACAATCTAAAAAATATATAGTTTGTAGGGGGTGAGCACTAAGCACTGTAGCAACATTCTCCCAATCTCGAACAAGGTTTAGAAAAACATATAAAACAGTTTGGTCTCATTTTTTAAAATAGCATAAATAACTTGAAATAAAACAGGGACTATTTATTTGATCTCAAGTGTACGCAATCCCAATAATTTAAATGAAGAGTATAAATGAATTTCCCAACAATAAAGCATTTCCAACCATAAACCATTTCCCACAAGTTCTTGTAGAGTCCCATACCTCCACAAGCTCTTGTAGGAAACTAATTCCACACAATAACCCATAAATCCACAACTTGTATTCGTATCTCAGGAATGATGCATGATCCACATGAATAAACACATCGAGAATATCCTGGCCCACACACACACCAAGATCCTCGCAAGGATATTCAACATTTAGGAAGGGCGTATACCAACTCATGGCGGTGAGGAATCCAACCCAAGAATAATATACTAACCCTCAACCTCGATAACACGTGAGCGAATAGTGGTTTGGTCCTCGCAAAGCACCAACCCCACTACGAGTGATAGGTAACCTTCAAACCCACATGGAGTAAGAAACGCATGTAACCCACTTTACAATGTCTGGTCAACGGCCTCCCATGGTCAACCAAACATGCACAAGAGATACAATATCCAATCAATTTCTCTAATCACAATTACATTCAAAAATTCTCAAATTTCACAAGTAGTATCCCAATAGAACAATTTAAGAAAATATGCAAGAGATCATCATAAATACCATCTTGTGGCTCAATATAAAGCACTAAAGTGTTGAAATCAAGAACAAAGGAAAAATGAAGAGAAAAATCCATTTCTCTTAAAAACTTGGGTTTTGAGTCAAGAAGAAGAGATTTAACGGTTATCCCACCATAGATTTGTTTAAAACATGATAGTGTTTGCAAGAATATCAAGAATCAATGATTTACTAACAAATAAATAAGATTTAGAGTCAAAAGAATAAATATAAGTAAACCCTAACCTCAGTGTACGAGAATAAAAAGAAATCCCTACCTTAGTGTTCTTGAAAAACTAGGGTTTTTATCTTCTTGAAGTTGAAATCCCCTTGGATCTTGTGTTTTTCTCTTCCTTTCTTTCTCTCTAAAGTTTCCTAGGGTTAGAGATGTTGAAATGGGGCTAAATGGGACATCCTTAGGTATTTATAGTTAAAGAAAAATCGGCTGTTTCGGGACATAAAAATTTAGATTTTTAGAAAAGCTTCCAGAAAGTCTTTTATCGACCTTCTAGAAGGTTTGCCTACTAGACAAACCTTTTCATTCACCTTCCGGAAGGTTTCTCATCGACCTTCTAGAAGGTTTGTCTACTGGACAAATATTTTCATCAAGCTTCCGAAAGGTTTCTCATCAACTTTCTGGAAGGTTTGTCTTCTGGACAAACATTTTCATTAACCTTCCGGAAGGTTTGTCATCGACCTTCCGGAATGTTTTGCCTACTGGATAAACCTTTACCTTAACCTTCTGGAAGGTTTTTCATCAACCTTCTGAAAGGTTTTGCCTTTTTTTCTACAAATCCTTCTTTCTTCATTTCCAATCCATTCCAGGCCCGTCCAATTCCAACCCAAACTTATATAACCTACTTTTGTACATCAAACCTAGTTGGTACAAATTCTATTACAACGATTTCATATATTTACAAGCTAAAACTAAGTTTAACTACTATTTACTTGAAAATTTTTTCATATTAACATTTCAAAAAAAATAATTACTCGCTATATAAACCTATATACATATATAAAAATTAAAGTGTGGGGTTTACAACCTCCCCCCTAAAGAAATTTTCATCCTCGAAACTCACCTCAAGTACCGAATAGATAAGGGTATTTCTCTCGCATCTCCAGTTAAGGTTCCCAAGTAGCTTCCTCCATTCCTTATGTTGCCACAAGACCTTCACCAGTTGGATGACTTTGTTGCATAGTACCTTTTCCTTGGTGTCGAGAATCTTCACCGGTTGTTCTTCATATGTTGCTCCATTTTGAACTTCAGTATCTTCCAAATCCTCGACCTGTGTTGTACCCGATTGACATTTCCTCAACATTGACACTTGGAACATGTCATGTACCCTTGACAACTGAGCTGGTAACCGAAGTTAATACGCCACTTTGCCTACCACCTTGATCACTTCGAAGGGTCCGATGTATCTTGGTGCTAAGTTTCCCTTCTTGCCGAATCTAAACACTCCCTTCTTGGGTGACACCTTGAGGAACACGTAGTCCCCCTCTTGAAATTCCAAGGGTCTTCGTCTCTTATTCGCATAGCTTTTCTGTTTACTTTCAGCAGTGCGTAGTTTCTCCCATATGAGTTTGATTTTTTCCACAGTCTCCCGAACAATTTCTGGCCCAAACAAGCTACTCTCACCAGCTTCCAACCAACAAGTTGGGGACCTACATGGTCTTCCATACAATGCCTCATACGGTGCCATGCCAATACTTGCTTGATAGCTATTGTTATATGCAAATTTCACCAACGGCAAATGATCACTCCAACTTACTTTGAAGTCTAACACGTAAACTCGTAACATGTCCTCCAAAGTCTGTATCACCCTCTTTGATTGACGATTTGTTTGGGGATGAAAAACTGTGCTGAAGTGTAACGCTGTCCCCATACCACGTTGTAGACCTTCCAGAATTGTGCCACAAATCGAGAATCGCGATCTGAAATAATCGAGAGTGGAACTCCATCTAATCGCACAATCTCATGGAAATAGAGCTTGCTCAAGGTCTCTAAAGTGTTTGTGGTCTTCATTCCCAAGAAATGAGTGGATTTGGTGAGTCTGTACACAATGACCCATACTGTATTATGCCCACGCGACGTCCGCGGTAATCCTAACACGAAATCCTTGGTGATGTGATCCCACTTCCACTCTGGAATAGGTAAGGACTGTAGTAATCCTCCGGTCTTTTGATGTTTAATCTTTACTTGTTGGCACACCGCACATCGAGCTATGAACCTTGCCGCATCCATCTTCGTTCCCTTCCACCAAAATTGACACTTCATGTCCCTACACATTTTTGTGCCACCGGGGTGGATGGCAAACTTAGAGTAATGACACTCTCCTAGTATCTCCTCCTTTAGGGAAGAATCATCGGGGATGCAAAGCTTCTCCCCATGTCTTAGTTCTCCATTTCTCAAAGACCCAACCTTCCACTATTTCCCCATTTTCCAATTTAGCTCAAATCGACTGTAAGTCAGGATCCAAGTATAGTAACTCGACAACCCTACGTTGGAGTGTAGGTTGGGCTACAAGGTTAAATAGGCATGGACGATTCTCCTACCTATCCATTCATATATCAAAGTCCTCCACGGAATCCATCATCTTCGACCTTTTAGCTATAAGAATATTGATTTCACCTCGAGACTTTCTTCTAATTGCATCGACAACCACTTTAGGCTTCCCCGGATGGTAGTTGAGTGTGAAATCATAATCTTCTAGATATTCAACCCATCTTCTTTGCCGAAGATTCAAGTCTTTCTATGTGAATTCATACTTGAGGCTCTTATGATCAAAAAACACTTGAAACTTTTCCCCATATAAGTAACACCTCCACAACCTAAGAAAAAAAACCACAGCGGTAAGCTTCAAGTCGTGAGTGGGGTAGTTCTACTCCTAAATCTTGAGTTGCCTCGAGGTAAAAGCAACTACCTTTCCTTCTTGCATTAGCACACATCCGAGGCCTCGTAGCGAAGCATCGGTATAAACATCATATCCTTCCCCACTGCTCAGAATAATGAGGACAGGAGCTATTGTCAATTCCTCCTTTTAAGGTGCGAAAAGCTTGTTCACACGCTTGAGTCCACAAAAATTTTTCTCCCTTCATCGTAAAGCGAGTCATCTGCATTGCGAGTTTTGAGAACCCTTCTACAAACCTCCGATAATAGCCTGCTAAACCCAGGAAACTATGTACTTCAGTCACATTCTTCGGTGGTACCCACTTCATCACTCCTTCAATCTTGGCGGGGTCAACAGCTACCCCTTGTTCGGGCACAACATGACTAAGGAATTTCACTTTCTTCATCCAAAACTCGCATTTACCCATATTCACATACAACTTAGGCTCTCTCAATGTCTGTAGCACAATCGAGATATGACATTCATGTTCCTCTTCGATCTGTGAATAAATCAATATGTCATCAATAAACACGATAACAAACTGATCTAAATACAGTCAGAATACCCTGTGCATCAAATCCATGAATGCTGCAGGAGCATTAGTCAATCCAAACGGCATTACCGTATATTCGAAATGACCATATCGGGTACAAAAAGCTATTTTAGAAATATTCTCCTCCCTAATTCACAATTGATGGTACCTTGTGCGAAGATCAATGTTGGAGTAATACTTAGAACCCCTCAACTGATCGAACAAATTATCAATTTGTGGTAATGGGTATTTATTCTTTATTGTAACTAGATTCGACTTTCGGTAGTCAATTCATAACCGAAAAGTTTCATCACGTTTCTTCACAAAAAGGATCGGGGCTCCCCAAGGGGTAACCCGGGTAGTTCATTTGGGAACACATCCAAAAAATCCGACAAAATCAATTCAATGTCGGATTATAATTTATCATGATCATCACCCATTAAGCTGGCCAAGAAACTCAAGTTGTTCCCCGCCTTAGCTTTCAAGAATCTACTACCCATAGTAGGAAATGGATGGGAAGAATTTCGATCATTCATGAAACTGAAAAATACACCTCCCGATATTTGGAAGGAAATCCGTTTACGAAAACAATCCATTACCGCACGAAAGGTAGACAACAAATTCATCCCAAATATTATGCCATACCCCTTCACGTCTTACGCAACCAAATTTATGATTAATTCTTGCTCCCCAATTCGAAGCACACTCCCTCTACACACCCTTCTAGCATTCAACCATTATCTCGTACGCATGTCAATACTCAAGGCATGTTCTAGCTTCCCAAAGTCCAATTCCAAACTCAAAGCATACATAGTGTGTATAAATGAATAAGTAGCACCGAGGTCATATAAAATTCGGGTATAAGAATTGTAGAGAAGAACAATACCTTTCACAATGGCATTGGAAACATCTTCCTCCGATTGAGACAAAGTAAACACTCTCCCTTGATTGGCACCACTTGGTGCTATAGCTCCTAACTGTCTCTGGTGTAGTGGCTTTGGTAGTGGTGGCTTCGGTGCATTAACCTGTCCAGCCGTCAGGGTATTCTTTTGCGGTGGAAAGATCGAACAATGATTCCCAATATGCCCCAAACCTCCACATGCAAAGCAGGCTCGTGGGCCTACTTCTACCCTCTCTGGTGCACCTCCAACTCCTCTAGCTGTCCGAAGCCTCCGTCCAACCACCTGGTCTGGGCGACGGTAGCGTGCCACTCTCTGCACTCCACTACCGCTAACACCAGTCTAGATTGGACCTCCCCTTGTGAAATTCTGTTACCTCTAGTTATCCTTTGCGTCTCTCTTAACCAGTGTAGCTCTATCAACAAGATCCCTATAGTCCCGGATCTTGAGAGCCACAAGCTTCTCCCTGATGGCAGGCCTCATGCCCTGCTCAAACCGTTTGGCCGTTTTGGCCTTTATGGATATGAACTCTGTGGCATAGCGAGATAGCTCGACAAACCTCCTCTCACACTCTGTCACTGTCATGCTCCCCAGTCATAGAGCAAGAAAGTCTGCACTCATCCTATCCCTGACTGATTCAGGAATGTACTTGTCTTGGAAGATTTGATCAAACTTCTCCCAAGTCAGAGCATCCGTATTCTTTCTTCTGCTAACCAAATCCCACCAATGGTCGGTCTCTCCCTCAAACAAGTATGTTGCCAAGCCGACCCAAAGATCCTTTGCAACTCCCATGCCATCACACATCTTCTTTATCCAACGGATCCATTTGTCCGCATCCAAAGGGTTGGAGCTCCGTTGGAAAGTAGTTGGGTGCTGTCTTAGAAACTCTCAGAGAACAACCGTCCTTCAGTTTTCATCCCCGTTGCCCCGGTACTTGGGCTAGTGGATGAACCCCGCCATTGTGGTTGTTATTCCCATTTTGGTGTTGCACCAAAGTGGTAAGCTCTCTTAAACATTGGTATATGCAGTTCGTGGAATTGGGCGGTGGTGGGTTTGCTTGGCCACCACGACCTCGTCCATGTCCACGTCTATCGTCCATCCTTCACATCAATTCACAATTTAGTTTCATTCATGCACAAGACATCCTAAAAATCACTTTAGCCTGAAGCATAAAGTTTGGATAAAATTTTATACGACAATTTCATTCAACCTAGTCCTATTTCTCTAGTGGTGATCCATAACCCACTACTCCCATATAAGACTTAAAGCCTTAGCTTTGATACGAAAACTTTGTAATGCCCCAAAATCCACCTTAGATGGCATTACAATCTAAAAACCATTCACAACATGAGAGCAGCTAATAACATCCATAATTAAAAATAATTTCAATCATCATCCACAATATCTACAACGTTGTCCAAAAGAATATGTCAAACTATGGCAAACTACATCCCAAAAGAAATCGAGTTTAAACTTTGCAGCGGAATAACAAAAGATTAATCTTTACATAATCTCAAAAGAATTTCCTAGTCTAGTACCTAGGAGAGTACCACCCTAGACGTCCACCTCAGGATCAACGAGCCCATCTAGTGGAGCTTCCCAATGTATTGGCTCTTTAACTCCGAGCTCTTCATCTAGACCACAGTCTAAAAAATATATAGTTTATAGGGGGTGAGCACTAAGCACTGTAGCAACATTCTCCCAATCTCGAACAAGGTTGAGAAAAATATATAAAATATTGGTCTCTTTTTTCAAAATAGCATATATAACTTGGAATAAAACATGGACTATTTATTTGATCTCAAGTGTATGCAATTGCAATAATTTAAATAGACATTAAAAATGTATTTCACAATAATAAACCATTTCCAACCATATACCATTTCCCACAAGTTCTTGTAGAGTCCCATACCTCCACAAGCTCTTGTAGGAAACCAGTTCCACACAATAATCCATAAATCCAAAACTTGTGTTTGTATCTCAGGTATGATGCATGATTCGCATTAATAAACACATTGACAACATCTTGACCCAGACATACACCCAAATCCTCGCAAAGATATCCAACCTTTAGAAAGGGTGTATACCAACTCATGGGGGTGAGGAATCCAACCCAGGAATAGTATACTAACCCTCAGCCTCTATAACACGTGAGCGAATAGTGGTTTGGTCCTTACAAAGCACCAATCCCACTACGAGTGATAAGGAACCTTCAAACCCACACAGAGTAAGAAATGCATCTAACCCACTATACAATATCTGGTCAACGGCCACCCATAGTCATCCAAACATCCACAATAGATACAATATCCTGTCAATTTCCCCAATCACAATTACATTCAAAAATCCTCAAATTTCATAAGTAGTATCCCAATAGAACAATTTAAGAAAATATGCAAGAGATCATCATAAATACCATTTTGTGGTTCAATATCAAGCACTAAAGTTTTGAAATCAAGAACAAAGGAAAAATCAAGAGAAAAATCCATTTCTCTTAAAAACTAGGGTTTTGAGTGAAGAAGAAGAGATTTAATGGTTATCCCACCATAGATTTGTTTAAAACATGATAGTGTTTGTAAGAATATCGAGAATCAATGATTTACTAACAAATAAATAAGATTTAGAGTCAAAAGAATACATATAAGTAAACCCTAACCTCAATGTAAGAGAATAGAAAGAAACCCCTACCTTAGTGTTCTTGAAAAACTAGGGTTTTTATCTTCTTGAAATAGAAATCCCCTTTGATCTTGTGTTTTTCTCTTCATTTCTTTCTCTCTAAATTTTCCTAGGGTTAGAGATGTTGAAATGAGACTAAATGGGATGTCCTTAGGTATTTATAGTGAAAAAAAAACCGGCTGTTTCGGGACATAAAAATTCAGATTTTTGGAAAACCTTCCGAAAGGTCTTTTATCGACCTTCCAGACGGTTTGCCTACTAGACAAACCTTTTCATTAATCTTCCGGAAGGTTTCTCATCGACCTTCTAGAAGGTTTGTCTACTGGACAAACATTTCCATTAAGCTTCCGGAAGGTTTGTCATCAACTTTCCGGAAGATTTGTCTTCTGGACAAACATTTTCATTAACCTTCCGGAAGGTTTGTCATTGACCTTCCGGAAGGTTTTGCCTACTGGATAAGCCTTTGCCTTAACCTTCTGGAAGGTTTTTCATCGACCTTCCGAAAGGTTTTGCCTATTTTTCTACAAATCCTTCTTTCTTCATTTCAAATCCATTCCAGGCCCTTCCAATTCCAACCCAAACTTATATAACATACTTTTGTACATCAAACCAAGTTGGTACAAGTTCTATTACAACGATTTCATATATTTACAAGCTAAAACTAAGTTTTAAATACTATTTACTCAAAAAATTTTCCATATTAACATTTCAAAAGAAATAATTACTCGCTATATTAACCTATATACATATATAAAAATAAAAGTGTTGGGTTTACAATCTTCCCCCTAAAGAAATTTTCATCCTCGAAACTCACCTCAAGTACCGAATAGATAAGGGTATTTCTCTCGCATCTACAGCTTAGGTTCCCGATTAGCTTCCTCTATTCCTTATGTTGCAACAAGACATTCACCAGTTGGATGACTTTGTTGCATAGTACCTTCTCCTTGGTGACGAGAATCTTCACCGGTTTTTCTTCATATGTTGCTCCATCTTGAACATCACTATCTTCCAAATCCTCAACCTGTGTTGTACTCGATTGACATTTCCTCAACATTGACACTTGGAATATGTCATGTACCCATGACAATTGAGCTAGTAACCGAAGTTGATACGCCACTTTGACTACCACCTTGATCACTTCGAAGGGTCCGATGTATCTTGGTGCTAAGTTTCCCTTCTTGCTGAATCTAAACACTCCCTTCTTGGGTGACACCTTGAGGAACACGTAGTCCCCCTCTTGAAATTCCAAGGGTCTTCGTCTTCTATTCGCATAACTTTTCTGTCTACTTTGAGTTGTGCATAGTTTCTCCTAGATGAGTTTGATTTTCTCCGCAATCTCCCGACCAATTTCTGGCCCAAACAAGCTACTCTCACCAGTTTCCAACCAACAAGTTAGGGACCTACATGGTCTTCCATACAATGCCTCATACGGTGCCATGCCAATACTGGCTTGATAGCTTTTGTTATATGCAAATTTCACCAACGGCAAATGATCACTCCAACTTTCTTTGAAGTCCAACATGCAAGCTCGTAACATGTCCTCCAAAGTCTATATCACCCTCTCTGATTGACCATTTGTTTGGGGATGAAAGACTGTGCTGAAGTATAATTCTGTCCCTATACCACGTTGTAGACCTTTCTAGAATTGTGCTACAAATCGAGAATCGCGATCTGAAATAATCGAGAGTGGAACTCCATGTAATCGCACAATCTCACAGAAATTGAGCTTGTTCATGGTCTCTAAAGTGTTTGTGGTCTTCATTCCCAAGAAATGAGTGGATTTGGTGAGTCTGTAGACAATGACCCATACTGCATTATGCCCTCGCGACGTCCGCGGTAAACCCAACACGAAATCCATGGTGATGTGATCCCACTTCCACTCTGGAATAGGTAAGGACTGTAGTAATCCTCTGGTCTTTTGATGTTCAATCTTCACTTGTTGGCACACCGCACACCGGGCTATGAACCTTGTCACATCCATCTTTGTTCCCTTCCAACAAAATTGATGCTTCATGTCCCTATACATTTTTGTGCCACCGGGGTGGATGGCAAACTTAGAGCAATGACACTCTCCTAGTATCTCCTCATTTTGGGAAGAATCATCGGGGACGCAAAGCTTCTCCCCATGTCTTAGTTCTCCATTTCTCAAAGACCCAACCTTCCACTATTTCCCCATTTTCCAATTTATCTCAAATCAACTCTAAGTCAGGATCCAAGTATAGTAACTCCACAACCCTACGTTGGAGTGTAGGTTAGGCTACAAGGTTAAATAGGCATGGACAATTCTCCTACCTATCCATTCATAGATCAAAGTCCTCTATAGGATCCATCATCTTTGACCTTTTAGCTATAAGAATATTGATTTCACCTCGAGACTTTCTGTTAATTGCATCGGCAACCACATTAGGCTTCCCCGGATGGTAGTTGAGTGTGAAATCATAATCTTCTAGACATTCAACCCATCTTCTTTGCCGAAGATTCAAGTTTTTCTATGTGAATTCATACTTGAGGCTCTTATGATCAGAAAACACTTGAAACCTTTCCCCATATAAGTAACACCTCCACAACTTAAGAGAAAAACCACAGCGGCAAGCTCCAAGTCGTGAGTGGGGTAGTTCTGCTCATAAATCTTGAGTTGCCTCGAGCCAAAAGCAACTACCTTTCCTTCTTGCATTAGCACACATCCCAAGCCTCGTAGCGAAGCATCGGTATAAACATCATATCCTTTCCCACTGCTCAGAATAATGAGGACAGGAGCTGTTGTCAACTTCTCCTTTAAGGTGCGAAAAACTTGTTCACACGCTTGAGTCCACAAAAATTTTTCTCCCTTCATCGTAAGGCGAGTCATCGGCATTGTGAGTTTTGAGAACCCTTCTACAAACCTTCGATAATAGCTTGCTAAACCCAGGAAACTATGTACTTCAGTCACATTCTTCGGTGGTTGCCACTTCATCACTCCTTCAATCTTGGCGGGGTCAACAGCTACCCCTTGTTCGGGCACAACATGACCAAGGAATTTTACTTTTCTTCATCCAAAACTCGCATTTACCCATCTTCCCATATAACTTAGGCTCTGTCAATGTCTGTAGCACAATCGAGAGATGTCGTTCATGATCCCCTTGGGTCTGTGAATAAATCAATATGTCATCAATAAACACGATAACTAACTGATCTAAATACAGTCGGAATACCCTGTGCATCAAATCCATGAAGGTTGCAGGAGCATTAGTCAATCTAAACGGCGTTACCATATATTCAAAATGACCATATCGGGTACAAAAAGCTATTTTTGGAATATTCTCCTCCATAATTCGCAATTGATGGTACCTTCTGCAAAGATCAATCTTGGAGTAATACTTAGAACCCCTCAACTGATCGAACAAATCATCAATTCGTGGTAATGAGTATTTATTCTTTGTTGTAACCAAATTCAACCTTCGGTAGTCCATTCATAACCGAAGTGTTTCATCATGTTTCTTCACAAAAAGGATTGGGACTCCCCAAGGTGTAGTGCTTAAATGGATAAACCCAATAGCCAAAAGTTAGTCCAGTTGTTTCCTTAGCTCCTTTAACTCCAAAAGTGCCATCCGATATGGAGTAATGGATATGGTTCAGTCCCCGGATATAGATCAATTGTAAACTCAATCTCTCTCTTTGGGGGTAACCCGGGTAGTTCATCTGGGAACACATCCAAAAAATCCGACAAAATCAATACAACGTCAGATTAGAATTTATCATGATCATCACCCATTAACCTGGCCAAGAAATTCAATTTGTTCCCCGCCTTGGCTTTCAAGAATCTACTACCCATTGTAGGAAATGGATGGGAAGAATTTTGATCATTCATGAAACTGAAAACTACACCTCTCGATAATTGGAAGAAAATCCGTTTATGAAAACAATCCATTACTGCACGAAAGGTAGACAACAAAATCCATTACCCCTTCACGTCTTACGCAACCAAATCTATGATTAATTCTTACTCCCCAATTTGAAGCACACACATTCTACTCACCCTTCTAGCATTCAACCATTCTCCCGTACGCATGTCAATACTCAAGGCATCTTCTAGCTTCCCAAAGTCCAATCCCATACTCAAAGCATACGTAGTGCGTATAAATGAATGAGTAGCACCAAGATAATATAAAATTCGGGCCCAAGAATTGTTGAGAAGAACAATACCTTCCACAATGACAATGGAAACATCTTCCTCCGGTTGAGACAAAGTAAACACTCTCCCTTGATTGGCACTGCTTGGTGCTATAGCTCCTAACTGTCTTTGGTGTAGTGGCTTTGGTAGTGGTGGCTTCGGTGCATACACCTATCCAGCCGTCGGGGTATTCTTTTGGGGTGGAAAGATCAAACAATGATTTCGAATATGCCCCAAACCTCCACATGCAAAGCAGGCTCGTGGGCCTACTCCTACCCTCTCTAGTGCACCTCCAACTCCTCTAGCTGTTTGAAGCCTCTGTCCAACCACCTAGTCTGGGTAACGGTAGCGTGCCGCTCTTTGCACTTCACTACTGCTAACAACAGTCTAGATTGGACCTCCCCTTGTGAAATTTTGTTGCCTCTAGTTATCCTTTGCGTCTCTCTTAACCAGTGTAGCTCTATCAACAAGATCCCTATAGTCCCGGATCATGAGAGCCACAAGCTTCTCCCTGATGGTAGGCCTCATGCCCTGCTCAAACCGTTTGGCCCTTCTGGCCTCTATAGATATGAACTCTGTGGCATAGCGAGATAGCTTGACAAACCTCTTCTCACACTTTGTCACTGTCATTCTCCCAATCATAGAGCAAGAAAGTCTGCACTCATCCTGTCCCTAACTGATTCAGGAATGTACTTGTCTTTGAAGATTTGATCAAACTCCTCCCAAGTAAGAGCATCCGTATTCTTTCTTCTGCTAACCAAATCCCACCAATGGTCGGCCTCACCCTCAAACAAGTATGTTGCCAAGCCGACCCAAAGATCCTCTGCAAGTCCTATGCCATCACACATCTTCTTTATCCAATGGATCCATTTATCCTCATCCAAGGGGTTGGAGCTCCCCTGGAAAGTAGGTGGGTGTTGATTCATAAACTCTCAGAGAACAACCATCCTTCAGTTTTCATCCCTGTTGCCCCGGTACTTGGGCTAGTGGATGAACCCCGCTGTTTTGGTTGTTATTCCCGTTTTGGTGTTGCACCAA
This sequence comes from Ilex paraguariensis, assembly GCA_963454935.2. Classification (NCBI taxonomy): domain Eukaryota; kingdom Viridiplantae; phylum Streptophyta; class Magnoliopsida; order Aquifoliales; family Aquifoliaceae; genus Ilex; species Ilex paraguariensis. The sequence continues at coordinate 33,050 of CAUOFW020010169.1, forward strand.
AGTGGTAAGCTCTCTTAAACATTGGTATCTGCCGTTCATGGCATTAGGTGGTGGTGGTGGTGGTGGGTTTGCTTTGCCACCACGACCTCGTCCATGTCCACGTCTACCGTCCATCCTTCACATCAATTCACAATTTAGTTTCATTGATACACCAGACATCTTAAATATCACTTTAGCCTAAAGCATAAAGTTTGGATAAAATTTTATCCGACAATTTCGTTCAACCTAGTCCTATTTCTCTAGTGGTGATCCATAACCCACAGCTCCCATGTAAGACTTAAAGCCTTAGCTTTGATACCAAAACTTTGTAATGCCCCAAAATTCCCCGTAGATGGCATTACAATTTAAAAACCATTCACAACATGAGAGCAGCTAATAACATCCATAATTAAAAATAATTTCATTCATCATCCAAAATATCTACAACGTTGTCCAAAAGAATATGTCAAACTATGACAACTACATCCCTAGAGAAATCAAGTTTAAACTTTGCAGCTGAATAACGAAAGATTAATCTTTACATAATCTCAAAAGAATTTTCTAGTCTAGTACCTATGAGAGTATCACCCTAAACGTCCACCTCAGGATCAACAAGCCCATCTAGTGGAGCTTCCCAATGTATTCGCTTTTCAACTCTGAGCTCTTCATCTAGACCACAGAAGGATATCCAACCTTTAGGAAGGACATATACCAACTCATGGCGGTGAGGAATCCAACCCAGGAATAGTATACTAACCCTCAACCTCGATAACATGTGAGTGAATAGTGGTTTGGTCCTCGCAAAGCACCAACCCCACTACGCGTGATAGGGAACCTTCAAACTCACACGGAGTAAGAAACGCATGTAACCCACTTTACAATATCCGATCAACGGCCTCCCATGGTGATTCAAACATGCACAAGAGATACAATATCCAATCAATTTCTCTAATCACAATTACATTCAAAAATTCTCAAATTTCACATGTAGTATCCCAATAGAAAAATTTAAGAAAATATGCAAGAGATCATCATAAATACCATTTTGTGGCTCAATATAAAGCACTAAAGTGTTGAAATCAAGAACAAAGGAAAAATCAATAGAAAAATCCATTTCTCTTAAAAACTAGGGTTTTGAGTCAAGATGAAGAGATTTAGCAGTTATCCCACCATAGATTTGTTTAAAACATGACAGTGTTTGCATGAATATCAAGAATCAATGATTTGCAAACAAATAAATAAGATTTAGAGTCAAAAGAATACATATAAGTAAACCCTAACCTCAATGTAAGAGAATAAAAAGAAACCCCTACCTTAGTGTTCTTGAAAAACTAGGGTTTTGATCTTGTTGAAGTAGAAATCCTCTTTGATCTTTTATTGTTCTCTTCCTTTCTTCCTCTCTAGAGTTTCATAGGGTTAGAGATGTTGAAATGGGGCTAAATGGGACATCCTTAGGCATTTACTGTGAAAGGATAACCAGCCGTTTCTTGACTTAAAAATTCAGATTTTTAGAAAACCTTCTGGAAAGTTTTCCATCTACCTCCCGGAAGGTTTGCCTATTTGACAAACCTTTTAATTAACCTTCCGGAAGGTTTCTCATCGACCTTCCGGAAGGTTTGTCTTCTGGACAAACATTTTCATTAACCTTCCGAAAGGTTTGTCATTGAACTACCGGAAGGTTTTGCCTACTGGATAAGCCTTTACCTTAACCTTTAAGAAGGTTTTTCATCGACCTTCCAGAAGGTTTTGCTTGTTTTTCTACAAATCCTCCCTTCTTCATTTCCAATCCATTCCAGGCCCTTCCAATTCCGACCCAAACTTATATAATATAATTTTGTACATCAAACGTAGTTAGTACAAGTTCTATTACAAAGATTTCATATATGTACAAGCTAAAACTAAGTTTTAACTACGATTTACTCGAATTTTTCCATACTAACATTTCTAAAGAAATAATTACTCGCTGTATAAACCTATATACATATATAAAGAAAAAAGTGCGGGATTTAGAATCCACCCCACATAAAGAAAGTTTTGTCCTCGAAACTCACCTCATGTAGCGAATAGATAAAGGTATTTCTCTCGCATCTCTAGCTCGGGTTTCCAAGTAGCTTCCTCCATTCTGTGATGTTGCCACAAGACCTTCACCAGTTTGATGACTTTGTTGCGTAGTACCTTCTTTGGTGTCGGGAATCTTCATCGGTTGTTTTTCATATGTTGCTCCATCTTGAACTTCAGTATCTTCCAAATCCACGACCTGTGTTGTACTCGATTGACATTTCCTCAACATTGACACATGGAACACGTCATGTACCCTTGACAACTGAACTGGTAACCGAAGTTGATACGCCACTTTGCCTACCACCTTGATCACTTCTAAGGGTCCGATGAATCTTGGTACAAATTTTCCCTTCTTGATGAATCTAAACACTCCCTTCTTGGGTGACACCTTGAGGAACACGTAGTCCCCCTCTTGGAATCCCGAGGGTTTTTGTCTACTATCCGCATAGCTTTTCTGTCTACTTTGTGCCATACGCAGTTTATCTCGAATGAGTTTGATTTTCTCCGGGCTTTTGATGTTCAATCTTCACTTGTTGGCACACCGCACATCGGGCTATGAACCATGCCATATACATCTTCATTCCCTTCCACCAAAATTTACGCTTCATGTACCTATACATTTTTGTGCCACCGAAGTGGATGGCAAACTTTGAGTGATGACACTCTCCTAGTATCTCCTATTTTAGGGAATAATCATCAAGGATGTAAAACTTCTCCCCATATCTTAGTTCTGCATTTCACAAAGACCAACCTTCCACTATTTCTTCATTTTCCAATTTAGCTTGAATTGACTCTAAGTCCGGATCCAAGTATTGTAACTCCACAACCCTATGTTGGAGTGTAGGTTGAGCTACAAGGTTAAATAGGCATGGACTATTCTCCTGCCTATCTACCCATAGATCAAAGTCCTCCATGGCATCGATCATCTTCCACCTTTTAGCTATAAGAATATTGACCTCACCTCAAGACTTTCTGCTAAGTGCATCATCGGCAACCACATTAGCCTTCCCCGGATGATAGTGGAGTGTGAAATCATAATCTTTTAGATACACAACCCATCTTCTTTGCCTAGGATTCAAGTCTTTCTGTGTGAATACATACTTGGGGCTCTTATGATCAAAAAATACTTCAAACTGTTCGCCATATAAGTAACACCTCCACAACTTAAGAGCAAAAACCACAGCAGCAAGCTCCAAGTCGTGAGTGGGGTAGTTCTGCTCAGGAATCTTGAGTTGCCTCGAGCCATAAGCAACTACCTTTCTTTTTTGCATTAGCACACATCCCAGGCCTCGTAACGAAGCATCGGTATAAACGTCAAATCCTTCCTCACTACCCGGAATAATAAGGACATAAGTTGTTGTCAACTCCTCTTTCAAGGTGCAAAAATCTTGTTCACACGCTTGAGTCTACAAAAATATTTCTCCCTTCTTCGTAAGGCAAGTCATCGACATTGCGAGCTTTGAGAACCCTTCTACAAACTTCTGGTAGTAGCCTGATAAACCTAGGAAACTATGTACTTCGGTCACATTCTTCGGTGGCTCCCACTTCATCACTCCTTCAATCTTGGCGGGGTCAATAGCTACCCCTTGTTCGGACACAACATGACCAAGAAATTTCACTTTCTTTATCCAAAACTCGCATTTACTCATCTTCGCATACAACTTAAGCTCTCTCAGTGTCTGTAGCACAATCGAGAGATGGCGTTCTTGATCCCCTTGGGTCTGTGAATAAATCAATATGTCATCAATAAACACGATAACAAACTGATCTAAATACTGTCGAAATACCCTGTGCATCTAATCCACGAAGGTTGCAGGAGCATTAGTCAATCCAAACAGCATTATCGTACATTCGAAATGACCATACCAAGTACAAAAAGCAGTTTTAGCAATATCCTCATCCCTAATTCGCAGTTAATGGTACCCTATGCGAAGATCAATCTTGAAGTAATACTTAGAACCCCTCAGCTGATCAAACAAATCATCAATTTGTGGCAATGGGTATTTATTATTTACTGTAACCCGATTAAACCTTTGGTAGGCCGTTCATAACCGAAGTGTTTCATCATGTTTCTTCACAAAAAAGATCGGGGTTCCCCAAGGTGTAATTCTTAAACGGATAAACCCAATAGCCAAAAGTTAGTCGAATTGTTTCCTTAGCTCCTTTAACTCCAAAGGGGCCATCCGATATGGAGCAATGGATATGGGTTCGGTCCTCGAATATAGATCGATTGTAAACTCAATCTCTGTCTGTGGGGGTAACCCGAGTAGTTCATCTGAGAAGACATCCAAAAAATCTGACACAATTAATGCCACGTCAGATTGGAATTTATCATGATCATCACCCATTAAGCAGGCCAATAAACTCAAGTTGTTCCCAACCTTAGCTTTCAAGAATCTACTACCCACAGTAAGAAATGGATGGGAAGAATTTTGATCATTCATGAAACTAAAAATCACACCTCTCGATAATTGAAAGGAAACCCGTTTATGAAAACAATCCATTACCACACGGAAGGTAGACAACAAATTCATCCCAAATATTATGTCATACCCCTTCATGTCTTACGCAACCAAATCTACGATTAATTCTTGCTCCCCAATTCGAAGCACACACCCTTCTAGCATTCAACCGTTCTCCCGTACGCATGTCAATACTCAAGGCATGTTCTAGCTTCCCAAAGTCCAATCCCAAACTCAAAGAAAATCTAGTGCGTATGAATGAATGAGTAGGACTGGGGTCAAATAAAATTTAGGTCCAAGAATTGTAGATAAGAACAATACCTTCCCCAATGACATTGGAAACATTTTCCTCTAGATGAGACAAAGTAAACACTCTCCCTTGATTGGCACCGCCAGGTGCTATAGCTCCTCACTGTTTCTGGTGTAGTGGCTTTGGAAGTGGTGGCTTCGGTGCATTAACCTGTCCAGCCGCCATGGTATTCTTTTGGGGTGAAAAGATCGGACAATGATGTCGAATATGCCCCAAACCTCCACATGCAAAGCAGGCTCGTGGGTCTACTCCTACCCTCTCTAGTACGCCTCCAACTCCTCTAGCTGTCTGAAGCCTCTGTCCAACCGCCTAGTCTAGGCGGTTGGTAAGGTGCCGCTCTCTGCACTCCACTGTTGCTAACACCAGTCTTGATCGGACCTCCCTTTGTGAAATTCTGTTGCCACTGGTTATCCTATGTGTCTCTCTCAACCAGTGTAGCTCTATCAACAAGATCCCCATAGTCCCGAATCTTAAGAGCCACAAGCATCTCCTTGATGTTAGGCCTCAAGCCTTGTTCAAAGCATTTAGCCTTCTTGGCCACTGTGGATATGAACTCTGTGGCATAGGGGGATAGCTTGGCAAACCTCCTCTCATACTCTGTCACTGTCATGCTCCCCTGTTGTAGAGCGAGAAAGACTGCACTCATCCTGTCCTTGACTGATTCAGGAAGGTACTTGTCTTGGAAGATTTGATTAAACTCCTCCCAAGTCAAAGCATCTGTATTCCTTCTTCTCCTCACCAAATCCCACCAATGGTCGACCTCCCCCTCAAACAGGTTTGTTCCCAAGCCGACCCGAAGATCCTCAGCAACTCCCATGCCATCACACATCTTCTCTATCCAACGGATCCATTTATCCGCTTCCAAGCGATTGGAACTCCCTTGGAAAGTAGGTGGGTGTTGTCTCAGAAACTCTCGGAGAACAACCATCCTTCGATTTTCATCCTCGTTACCTAGTACTTGGGCTAGTGGATGGATCCCACCATCGTGGTTGTTATTCCCATTTTTGTGTTGCACCAAAGTGGTAAGCTCTCTTAAACATTGATATATGTCGTTCATGGCTTCAGGAGGTGGTGGTGGTGGTGGGTTTGCTTGGCCCCCACGACCTCGTCCACATCCAGGTCTACCGTCCATCCTGCACATCAATTCACAATTTAGTTTCATTGATATACAAGACATCCTAAATATCACTATAGTTTAAAGCATAATGTTTGGATAAAATTTCATCCGACAATTTCATTCAACCTAGTCCTATTTCTCTAGTGCTGATCCATAACCTACAGCTCCCATGTAAGACTTAAAGCCTAAACTCTGATACCAAAACTTTGTAAGGCCCCAAAATCCCCCTTGGACATTATTACAATCTAAAAATCATTCACAACATGAGAGCAGCTAATAACTTCCATAATTAAAAATAATTTCATTCATTATCCACAATATCTACTGTGTTGTCCAAAAGATTATGCCAAACTTTGACATCTACATCCCAAAAGAAATCAAGTTTAAACTTTGCAGTGGAATAACAAAAGATTAATCTTTACATAATCTCAAAAGAATTTCTTAGTTTAGTACCTAGGAGAGTATCACCCTAGAAGTCCACCTCAGGATCCCCGAGCCCATCTACAAGAGCTTCCCAATGTATCGGCTCCTCAACTCCGAGCTCTTCGTCTAGACCACAATCTGAAAAATATACAGTTTATAGGGGGTGAGCACTAAGCTCTGTAGCTACATTCTCCCAATCTCAAAAAAAGTTTAGAAAAACATAAATAACAGTTCGGTCTCATTGTTCAAAATAGCATATATAACTTGAAATAAAACATGGACTATTTATTTGATCTCTAGTGTACGCAATCGCAATAATTTAAATGAATAGTAAAAATGTATTTCCCAACAATAAACCATTTCCAACCATAAACCATTTTGCACAAGTTCTTGTAGAGTCTCATACCTCCACAAGCTCTTGTTGGAAACCAATTCCACACAATAATCCATAAATCCACAACTTGTATTCGTATCTCAGGTATGATGCATGATTCACATGAATAAACACATCGAGAATTTTCTGGCCCACACACACACCCAAATCCTGGCAAGGATATCCAACCTTTAGGAAGGGCGTATACCAACTCATGGTAGTGACGAATCCAACTCAGGAATATACCCTCAAAGTCGATAACACGTGAGCTAATAGTGATTTGGTCCTCGAAAAGCACCAACCCCACTATGAGTGATAGAGAACCTTCAAACCCACACGGAGTAAGAAACGCATCTAACCCACTCTACGATATCCGGTTAACAACCACCCTTGGTCATCCAAACATCCACAAGAGATATAATATCCAATCAATTTCTCTACTCACAATTAAGTTCAAAAATTCCCAAATGTCACAAGTAGTGTCCCAATAGAACAATTTAGGAAAATAAGCAAGAGATCATCATAAATACCATTTTGTGGTTCAATATAAAGCACTAAAGTTTTGAAATCAGAACAAAGGAAAAATCAAGAGAAAAATCCATTTCTCTTGAAAACTGGAGTTTTGAGTCAAGAAGAAGAGATTTAATGGATATCCCACCATAGATTTGTTTAAAACATGATAGTGTTTGCAAGAATATCAAGAATCAATGATTTACTAACAAATAAATAAGATTTGAAGTCAAAAGAATACATATAAGTAAACCCTAGTCTCAACGTAAGAGAATAAGAAAAAACCCCTACCTTAGTGTTCTTGAAAAACTAGGGTTTTAATTTTCTTGAAGTGGAAATATACGTTAATCTTGTATTTTTCTCTTCCTTTCTTCCTCTCTAAGGTTTTCTAGGGTTAGAGATGTTGAAATAGGGCTAAATGGGACATCCTTAGGTATTTATAGTGAAAGGAAAACCGGCTATTTCGCGACTTAAAAATTTAGATTTTTAGAAAATCTTCTGGAAGGTTTTTCATCGACCTTCTGGAAGGCTTGTCTACTGGGCAAACTTTTTCATTAAACTTTCGGGAAGGCTTTTCATCGACCTTTCAGAAGGTTTGTCTACTGGACAAACATTTTTATTAACCTTCCGGAAGGTTTGTCATCGACCTTCTGGAAGGTTTTGCCTACTGGATAAGCCTTTACCTTAACCTTTCCAAAGGTTTTTCATCGACCTTCCGGAAGGTTTTGCCTGTTTTTCAACAAATCCTCCCTTCTTCATTTCCAATCCATTCCAAGCCCTTCCCATTCCAACCCACACTTATATAACACACTTTTGTACATCAAACCTAGTTGGCACAGGTTCTATTACAACAATTTCTTATATTTACAAGCTAAAACTAAGTTTTAACTACTATTTACTAGAATTTTTCCATATTAACATTTCAAAAAAAATAATTACTCGCTATATAAACCTATATACATATACAAAGATAAAAGAGTGGGGTTTACAATCCACCCCCCTTAAAGAAAGTTTCATCCTCGAAACTCACCTCAAGTAGTAAATAGATAAGGGTATTTCTCTCGCATCTCCAGCTTGGGTTTCCAAGTGGCTTCCTCCATTCCGTGATGTTGCCCGAAGACCTTCACCAGTTGGATGACTTTGTTGAATAGTACCTTCTCCTTGGTGTCGTGAATCTTCACCGGTTGTTCTTCTTATGTTGCTCCATCTTGAACTTCAATATCTTTCAAATCCACGACCTGTGTTGTACCTGATTGAAATTTCCTTAACATTGACACATGGAACACGTCATGTACCCCTGACAACTGAGCTAGTAACCGAAGTTGATACGCCACTTTGCCCCCCACCTTGATCGCTGTGATGGGTCTGATGTATCTTGGTCCTAATTTCCCCTTCTTGCCAAATCTAAACACTCCCTTCTTAGGGGACACCTTGAGGAACACGTAGTCCCCCTCTTGGAATTTCAAAGGTCTTCATCTTCTATCCGCATAGCTTTACTGTCTACTTTGAGCTGTGCGTAGTTTCTCCCAAATGAGTTTAATTTTCTCTGTAGTCTCCCGAACTATTTTTGCCCTAAACAAGCTACTCTCACCAGCTTCCAACCAACAAGTCGAGGACCTACATGGTCTTCCATACAATGCCTCATATGGTGCCATGCCAATACTTGCCTGATAGCTGTTCTTATTCACAAATTTCACCAACGGCAAATGATCACTCCAAATCCCTTTGATGTCCAACAGGCAAGCTCAAAACATTTCCTCCAATGTCTGTATTATCGTCTCAGATTGACCATTCATTTAGGGATGAAAAGCTGTGCTGAAGTGTAATTCTGTCCCCTAGCTCGTTGTAGACCTTTCCAGAATTGCGCCATAAATCGAGAATCATGATCTGAAACAATCGAGAGCAGAAGTCCATGTAATCGCACAATCTCACGGATGTAGAGCGTGCTCAAGGTCTCTAAAGTGTTCGTGGTCTTCATTCCCATGAAATGAGTAGATTTGGTGAGTCTGTCCACAATAACTCATACTGCATTATGCCCTCGCAACGGCTCTGGTAAACCCGACTGAAGTCCATGGTGATGTGATCCCACTTCCACTTTGGAATAGGTAAGGACTGTTGTAATCCTCTGGGCTTTTGATGTTCAATCTTCACTTGTTGGCACACCGCACATCAGGCTATGAATCTTGCCACATCCTGCTTCATTCTCTTCCACCGAAATTGACGCTTCATCTCCCTATACATTTTTGTGCCACCGGGATGGATGGCAAACTTAGACCGATGACACTCTCCTAGTATCTCCTTCTTTAGGGAAGAATCATCAGGGACACAAAGCTTCTCCCCATGTCTTAGTTTTCCATTTCTCAAAGACCAACCTTCCACTATTTCCCCATTTTCCAATTTAGCTCAAATCAACTCTAAGTCAGGATCCAAGTATTGTAACTCCACAACCCTACGTTGGGGTGTAGGTTGGGCTACAAGGTTAAATAGGCAGGGACGATTCTCCTGCCTATCCATTCATAGATCAAAGTCCTCCACGGGATCCATTATCTTCGACCTTTTTGCTATAAGAATATTGATTTCACCTCGAGACGTTCTGCTAATTGCGTCGGCAACCACATTAGCCTTCCCCGGATGGTAGTCGAGTGTGAAATCAAAATCTTTTAGATACTTAACCCATCTTCTTTGTTGAAGATTCAAATCTTTCTATGTGAATACATACTTGAGGCTCTTATGATTAGAAAACACTTGAAACTTTTCCCCATACAAGTAACATCTCCACAACTTAAGAGCAAAAATCACAGCAGCAAGCTCCAAGTCGTGAGTGGGGTAGTTCTGCTTACGAATCTTCAGTTTCCTTGAGCCATAAGCAACTACCTTTCTTTCTTGCATTAGCACACATCCCAAGCCTCATAGCGAAGCATCAGTATAAACATCATATCCTTCCCCACTGCTTGGAATAATAAGGACAGGAGTTGTTCTCAACTTTTCCTTCAAGGTGCAAAAAGTTTGTTCACACGCTTGAGTCCACAAAATTTTTTCTCCTCTCTTCGTAAGGCGAGTCATCAGCATTGCGAGCTTTGAGAATCCTTCTACAAACCTCCGGTAGTAGCCTGGTAAACCCAGGAAACTACGTACTTCAGTCACATTCTTCGGTGGTTCCCACTTCATCACTGCTTCAATCTTGGGGTGGTCAACAGCTACCCTTTGTTCGGAGACAACATAACTAAGGAATTTCACTTCCTTCATCCAAAATTCGCATTTACTTATCTTCGCATACAACTTATGCTCTTTTAGTTTATGTAGCATAATTGAGAGATGGCGTTCATGTTCCCCTTGGGTTTGTGAATAAATCAATATGTTATCAATAAACACGATAACAAACTGATCTAACTACTATCGGAATACCCTGCGCATCAAATCCATGAAGGCTACAAGATCATTAGTCAATCCGAACGACATTACCTTATATTCAAATTGACCATACCAGGTATGAAAAGATGTTTTAGGAATATTCTCCTCCCTAATTCGCAGTTGATGGTACCCTATGCGAAGATCGATCTTGGAGTAATACTTAGAACGCCTTAGCTGATCGAACAAATCATTAATTTGTGGCAATGGGTATTTATTCTTTACTGTAACCCAATTCAACCTTTCATAGTCTGTGCACAACCGAAGTGTTTCATCATGTTTCTTCACAAAAAGTACCGGGGCTCCCCAACGTGAAGTGTTTAAACGGATAAACCCAATAGCCAAAAGTTGGTCTAACTGTTTCCTTAGATCCTTTAACTGTAAAGGTGCCATCCGATAGGGAGCAATGGATATTGGTTCGGTCCCTAGATATAGATCGATTCTAAACTCAATCTCTCTCTATGGGGGTAACCCGGGTAGTTCATATGGGAAGACATCCAAAAAAATCTAACACAATCAATACCATGTTGGATTGGAATTTATTATGACCATCACCCATTAAGCTGGCCAAGAAACTCAAGTTGTTCCCCGCCTTAGCTTTCAAGAATCTACTACTCGTTGTAGGAAATGGATGGGAGGAATTTCGATCATTCGTGAAACTGAAAACTACACCTCCTGGTAATTGAAAGGAAATCCGTTTACGAAATCAATCCATTACCGCACAGAAGGTAGACAAAAAGTTCATCCCAAATATTTTGTTATACCCCTTCACGTCTTACGCAACCAAATCTATGATTAATTCTTGCTCCCCAATTCGAAGCACACACCCTTCTAGCATTTAACCGTTCTCGCGTAGGAATGTCAATACTCAAGGCATGTTCTAGCTTCCCAAAGTCCAATCCCAAACTCAAAGCAAATGTAGTGCATATGAATGAATGAGTAGCACCGAGATCAAATAAAATTTGGGCCCCAAAATTATAGAGAAGAACAATACGTTCCACAACGGCATTGGAAACATCTTCCTCCGGTTGAGTCAAAGCAAACACTCTCCATTTATTGGCACCGCCAGGTGCTATAGCTCGTAACTGTCTATAGTGTAGTGGCTTCGATAATGGTGGCTTCGGTGCATTAACCTGTCCAGCCGTCAGGGTATTCTTTTGGGGTGGAAAGATCGGACAATAATTCCAAATATACCTCAAACCTCCACATGCAAAGTAGGCTCGTGGGTCTACTCCTACCTTCTCTGGTGTGCCTCCAACTCCTCTAGCTGTCTAAAGCCTCTGTCGAACCGCCTAGTCTAGGCGACTGTAGGGTGCCACTCTCTACACTTCACTACTACTAACACCAATCCTAATCGAACCTCCCCTTGTGAAGTTCTGTCGCCTCTGGTTATCCTCTGCGTCTCTCTCAACTAGTGTAGCTCTATCAACAAGATCCCCATAGTCCCGGATCTTGAGCGCCACAAGCTTTTGCCTGATGGCAGGCCTCAAGCCCTGTTCAAAGCGTTTGGCCCTCCTGGCCTCTATGGATATAAACTTTGTGGCTTTGCGGGAGAGCTTGTCAAACCTCCTCTCATATTTCGTTACTGTCATGCTCCCCTGTCGTAGAGCGAGAAAGTTTGCACTTATCCTGTCCTTGACTGATTCAGAAAGTACTTTTCTTGGAAGATTTGATCAAACTCATCCCAAGTCAGAGCATCCATATTCCTTGTTATCCTCATCGAATCACAACAATGGCCAGCCTCCTCCTCAAACAGATATGTTGCCAAGCCGACCCGAAGATCCTCGATAACTCCCATGCCATCACACATCTTCTTTATTCGGAAAATCCAATTATCCTCATCCTAGGGGTTGGAGCTCCCTTGGAAAGTAGGTGGGTGTTGTCTCATAAACTCTCAGAGAATAGCCATCCTTCGGTTTTTGTCCCCATTGCTCGGTACTTGGGCTAATGGATGAACCCCACCAGTGTGGTTGTTGTTCTCATTTTGGTGTTGCACCAAAGTGATAAGCTCTCTTAAACATTGGTATATACCGTTCATGGCATCGGGAGGTGGTGGTGGTGGCGGGTTTGCTTGGCCGCCATGATCTTGTCCACGTCCACGCCTATAGTCCATCCTTCACATCAATTCACAATTTAGTTTCATTGATGTACAATACATCCTAAATATCACTTTAGTCTAAAGCATAAAGTTTGGATAAAATTTCATCCAACAATTTCGTTCAACCTAGTCCTATTTCTCTAGTGGTGATCCATAATCTACAGCTCCCATGTAAGACTTAAAGCCTAAACTCTGATACCAAAACTTTGTAACGCCCCAAAATCCCCCTTGGACGGCATTACAATCTAAAAATCATTCACAACATGAGAGCAGCTAATAACATCCATAATAACAAATAATTTCATTCTTCATCCACATTATCTATAACGTTGTCCAAAAGAATATGCCAAACTATGGCATCTACATCCCAAAAGAAATCAAGTTTAAACTTTGCAACAGAATAATAAAAGCTTAATCTTTACATAATCTCAAAAGAATTTCCTAGTCTAGTACCTAGGAGAGTGTCACCCTAGACGTCCACCTCAGGATCCACGAACCCATCTGGTGGAGCTTTCCAATGTATCGGCTCCTCAACTCGGAGCTCTTCGTCTAAACCACAAACTGAAAAATATACAGTTTGTAGGGGGTGAGCACTAAGCACTATAGCAACATTCTCCCAATCTCGAACAAGATTTAGAAAAATATATAAAATAGTTCAGTCTCATTTTTTAAAATAGCATATATAACTTGAAATAAAACATGGACTATTTATTTGATCTCAAGTGTACGCAATCGCAATAATTTAAATGAATAGTAAAAATGAATTTCCCAACAATAAACCATTTCCAACCATAAACCATTTTCCACAAGTTGTTGTAGAGTCCCATACCTCCACAAGCTTTTGTAGCAAACCAATTCCGCACAATAACCCATAAATCCACAACTTGTATTCGTATCTCAGGTATGATGCATGATTCACATGAATAAACACATTAAGAATATCTTGGCCCACACACACACCCAAATCTTCGCATGGATATCCAGCCTTTAGGAAGGGCATATACCAACTCATGGTAGTGACGAATCTAACCCAGGAATAGTACACTCACCCTCAACCTCAATAACACTTGAACGAATAGTGATTTGGTACTCGCAAGGCATCAACCCTACTACGAGTGATAGGGAACCTTCAAACCCACAGGGAGTAAGAAATGCATCTAACCCACTATACGATATCTGGTCAACAGCCACCCATGGTCATCCAAACATCCACAAGAGATACAATATCCAATCAATTTCTCCAATCACAATTACATTCAAAAATTCCCAAATTTCACAAGTAGTATCCAAATAGAATAATTTAAGAAAATTTGCAAGAGATCAACATAAATACCATTTTGTGGTTTAATATAAAGCATTAAAGTTTTGAAATCAAGAACAAAGGAAAAATCGAGAGAAAAATCCATTTCTCTTGAAAACTTGGGTTTTGAGTCAAGAATAAGAGATTTAATGGTTATCCCAACATATATTTGTTTATAACATGATAGTGTTTGCAAGAATATCAAGAATAAATTATTTACTAACAAATAAATAAGATTTAGAGTCAAAAGAATACATATAAGTAAACCCTAGCCTCAATGTAAGAGAATAGGAAGAAACCGCCACCTTAGTGTTCTTGAAAAACTAGGGTTTTGGTCTTCTTGAAGTGGAAATCCCATTTGATCTTGTGTTTTTCTCTTCCTTTCTTCCTCTCTAAGGTTTCATAGGGTTAGAAATGTTAAAATGCGGCTAAATGGGACATCTTTTAGGTATTTATAGTGAAAGGAAAACTGGCTATTTCGCGACTTAAAAATTCAGTTTTTTAGAAAACCTTCCGGTAGGTTTTTCATCGACCTTCTGGAAGGTTTTTCTATTAGACAAACCTTTTCATTATCCTTCTGGAAGGATTCTCATCGACCTTTTGGAAGGTTTGTCTGCTGGACAAACATTTTCATTAACCTTCTGGAAGGTTTGTTTACTGGACAAATATTTTCATTAACCTTCTGGAAGGTTTCTCATCGACCTTACCGAAGGTTTGTCTTCTGGACAAACATTTTCATTAAACTTCTAGAAGGTTTGTCATCAACCTTCCGGAAGTTTTTGCCTACTGGATAAGCCTTTACCTTAACCTTCCGGAAGGTTTTTCATCGACCTTCTAGAAGGTTTTGCTTGTTTTTCTACAAATCCTCCCTTCCTCATTTCCAATCCATTCTCAAGCCCTTCCAATTCCAATCCAAACTTATATAACATACTTTTTTACATCAAACCTAGTTGGTTCAAGTTCTATTACAATG
Organism: Ilex paraguariensis; assembly: GCA_963454935.2. NCBI lineage: Eukaryota > Viridiplantae > Streptophyta > Magnoliopsida > Aquifoliales > Aquifoliaceae > Ilex > Ilex paraguariensis. The sequence goes on from CAUOFW020010169.1 coordinate 48,064, forward strand.
ATTTCATATATTTACAAGCTAAAACTAAGTTTTAACTACTATTTAGTCAAAATTTTCTATATTAACATTTCAAAAGAAATAATTACTCACTATATAAACCTATATACATATATAAAGATAAAAGTGTGGGGTTTACAAATGTAATCCTTTGTCACTTATAATGGTCCGACGAATTCCAAATTTGGACAAAATATTTTCTTTCAAAAACTTGGTCACTATTTTGTGATTATTATTTCTACATGGAATTTCCTCTACCCATTTTGAGACATAGTCGACTGCAACAAAAATATATAGATATCCAAAATATGGGGGAAATGGACCCATAAAATTGATGCCCCGACAATCAAAAATTTTGATAATTAAAATAGGGTTTAAAGACATCATATTTATTTTTGAAATATTTCCCATTTTGTGACATATGTCACAATTTAAACAAAAGATATGAACATCTTTAAAAAGAGTTGGCCAATAAAATTCACACTGCAAAATTTTAGCAGTGGTTTTCTTTGTAGCAAAATGACCTCCATAAGCTTCAGAATGACAAAACTGAATTACCTAACCTATTTCATGATTAGGTACACAACGCCTTATAATTTGATCTTTACAATATTTAAACAGATAAGGATCTTCCCAGAAAAAGTTACGTACCTCACTTAGAAAATTATTTTTGTCAAACCAAGTATAATTAGAGGGAATAGTACTCGTAGCTAAATAATTAGCTATATCTGCCTATCATGGTAATTCTGTTATTGCAAACATTTGTTCATCTTGAAAGGTTTCTCCAATCAGAGTTAGTTCTTCCTTTATTTCATAGTTTAATCTGGACAAGTGATCAACTACCACATTTTATACTCCTTTTTTATCTTTGATGATTAAATCAAATTTTTGTAGTAATAATATTCAACGTAGCATACGTGGTTTGGCATCTTTTTTAGTAATTAAGTATTTTAAAGCTACATGATCGTTAAATACAAAAATTGATGATCCAACTAGATATGAACGAAATTTATCTAATGCAAATACAACAACAAGTAATTCTTTCTTTGTGGTTGAATAGTTCATTTGTGTATCATTTAGAGTTTCACTTGCGTAATATATAACATAAGGTTTTTTCTCTTTTCTTTGCCCTAGTACAACTCCTATTGCATAATCACTTGCATCACACATTATTTCAAAATGTAACGACCAATTAGGAGGTTGCATGTTAAGCGCATAAATAAGCATGTTTTTTAATTTATCGAAAGCTACTTGACATGCTTCATTCCATTCAAATATTATATCTTGATATAATAGATTACATATAGGCTTGGCTATTAAACTAAATTTTTTTATAAATCTTCTATAAAATCCTACATGACCTAAAAATGAGCGAATATCTTTTTCTGTTTTTGGTGAAGGCAGGTTAGCTATAAGATCAATTTTTGATTTATTCACTTCAATTCTTTTTTTAGATATTATATGACCTAAAACAATACCTTGTGTAACCATGAAATTACATTTTTTCCAATTTAAAACAAGGTTTGTTTCTTCACATCGAATGAGCATTTTTTCCAGATTTTCTAGACATATATGAAATGAATCCCCATATACTGAAAAATCATCCATAAAGACTTCTAAATATCGTTCTACCATATCACTAAATATACTTAACATACAGCGTTGAAAGGTAGCTGGCGCATTACATAGTCCAAAAGGCATTCTTTTATATGCAAAAGTGTCAAAAGGACATGTAAATGTAGTTTTTTCTTGATTATCTATTGCAATTTCAATCTGATTATAACCAGAATATCCATCTAGAAAGCAATAAAATGCATAACCAGCTATTCTTTCTAAGACATGGTCAAGAAAAGGCAATGGAAAGTGATCTTTTCTGTTGAGTGAATTTAGCTTCCGATAGTCAATACATACACACCAGCCTATGACAGTACGAATTGGGACTAATTCATTTTCTTTATTTTGTATTACAGTAACACCACACTTTTTGGGGACTACTTGTGTAGGACTAACCCATTTACAATCAGATATAAGATAGATAATATTTGCATCTAATAGTTTAAGTAGTTCATTGCGAACTACCTCTTTCAAGTGTGGATTTAATTTTCTTTGCATTTGACAAGATGGTTTAGCATTTTCTTCTAACTATATACAATAAGTACACAGAAGTGGGCTTATAGCTTTTATATCAGCTATTGTCCATCCAAGAACACTTTGATGATTTTTCAATACTTCTGTTAATTCTTTTTCATGGTTTTCATATAATTTTGATGATATGATTACAGGATGGATTTCTTTTTTTTCCAGAATAACATATTTCAGATTGGTCAGAAGTGGTTTTAAATCTTGCTTAAAGATCTTGACATTGGATTCTACAGATTTAGGCAACAAATTTTCACATTTTGGATTTCCTAGATTTTCTGATTCATTTTCAGATACAGATTTTACTGTGTTTAAATCTTTTCCAGAAAAACCTTTTCAAAAAAATTTTGGGTTAATGTTTCAACACAATTTATTTCATGCACTTCATCTTATTTTCTAGGTTGTTTTGCACTATTAAAAATAGTTAGCTCTAAGGTCATATTTCCAAATGAAAGTTTCATGATTCCATTTCTAAAATTAATCAAAATATTTGATGTAGTTAGGAATGGTCGACCTAGAATAAAAGGTATATATGCATATTCATAATAAATTGGTTTTGTGTCTATAACAATAAAATCTGCTGAAAAATAGAATTGATCAACTTGGACAATAACATTTTTCACAGTTCCTCGTGGAATTTTTATTGAATGGTCTACTAATTGTAATGTGATATTGGAAGGTTTTAGTTCACTTAATCCTAATTGTGTATATACTGAATATGACATTAAATTACAACTGGATCCAAGATCTAGCAGAGCTTCTTTGATTTGGAAATTTCCAATGGTGCATGAGATGTAGGACTACCTGGATCTTTGTACTTAAGAAGAGTATCATGTTGTATTATAGTATTGACTTCTTCAGTTAGGAATGCTTTCTTTGGTACATTTGTTCTGCTTTTTATTCTGCAAAGATATTTTAAAAACTTAGCATAAGCTGGAACTCATTTTATTGCATCTAACAAAGGAATGTTGATCTTGACTTGTTTGAATAGTTCAAAAATTTAAAATTGATCTTTTTCAGATGAAAGTTTATTGATCTTTTGAGGAAAAGATAAAGGAAAAAGACATGGTTGATCTTTTTAATTATGTATTTCTGGTTGTTTTTCAATTGAAGGTTCAGCCTCAAGTGGTTCATTAACTGGAATTTCTTTCCATATTTTTTTTGAAATTTTAGGTTTAATAGTTTTATCAATGACTTTTCCAATTCTTAATGTTGTGATTGTTTGTACTTGACTAGAAGAGGCTTCAAATGACACAGCATTAGCTTGACTCCAACATTTGTGGAGGTTTAGGTTGAGATGGAAACTTTCATTTCTCTGAAGTACTCAAACATTGGGTTAATTTAGATTGATGACTTTTAATATCTTCAATACTTTGAGAAGTTTGAACTTTAAAAACATTAAATGCTTGACTTGTTTGAGTGCTAAAATTCATTTGACTTTGAATAAATTGATTCATAGTATCTTCCAGAGTTCTTCTTTGTGGGGGTTGATATGGTTGATAATTTTGTTGATTTTGTGGTTGTGATGGACCTTGTGTTTCATTTGTAGGTTATGTATTTCTCAAACTAAAATTTGGATGATTTCGCCATCATGGATTGTAAGTTTCAGAATATGGATTCAAATAAGGCTTATTATTATAAGTTGGAATAGCATTAGATTGTTCAATTAACACTTCTTTAAATGCAGGTATAGTTGGACACTCTACTGCAGGATGTCCTGACAATACACAAATTTTACATACTTGATCAGTAGTTGATATGACAGATACTTGTTTTATTTTCTTCATCTCTAAAGCTTCTAGTATTTGAGATAAACTTGCCATTTTTGCTCTTAAATCATTGTCTTCTTTTAACACATTTTCCTCTTTCGGATGTAGATGGCTTAGTTTCTATTATGTTTGAAGAAGTTGAGTCCCACATCTGGAAACTCTTAGAAATAGTATCAAAAAATTAAAATGCTTCTTCTGGATTTTTACTCATGAATTCCCCAACGCTATCATTTCAACAAATTATTGCATTGCACGTGGAAGTGCATCACAAAAAAACCAAGGTCCAATTTTCAAATGCATGATGTGGACAAGCTTGGAGAAGATCTTTAAATCTTTCCCAACATTGATAAAAAGTTGCCCCTTCTTTTATATAAAAGTTCATTATATGACGTCTTAATGTATTGGTACGATGTACAATAAAAAATGTTTTAAAGAACTTAGCTTGTAAAGCTCACCACTTTGTGATTGAATTGGTTCTTAAAGAGCTAAGCCACTGTTTTGCTTTATCTTTTAAAGAAAAAGGAAATAGTTGTAGTTTAATCATTTCGGAGTTATCTTGCAATGTTCCACATACTTCTTCAAATTCTTTCATATGAACATAAGGGTTTTTAGTTTATAGACCATGAAACTGTGGTAATAATTGAATTGTTCCTGGCTTAATATTAAGATTTGGAGCATCTATTGGAAAAGTAAAATATGACAAGACATTAGTTCATGTAGGGTGTAGATATTCTCTTAGTGGTTGAATAGTTTGAACTACTTCTTGTTCTCTAGGTTGTTCTTCCCTAGGTACGTTTCTAGCCATACTTAGTTCAAATGATTCTTGAGTAGATGAAGATGAAGGAGATGACTAATTCACAGATCCTATGGATGAATGAACAGACATAAACTATTTAAAAAGAAAACAAACTTTATATACATATAATACAAATAAACAACTTTTGTATTTTGTTTAATTTCAAATTACCGTAACTACCCGGCAACGGCGCCAAAAACTTGATTTGCACTTTTTAGTGATCAGATTAATTTTATACACCCAAGTATAAGTGGTTGAATTGTAGTTTTCTTAGTTTTAAGTCCAAAGTATCGCTCCCATGAAGATTTTTAATAATTTGGAAACGAAATAAAATAGTTAAGTTACTAATTCGAATAGGACAACATGTAATAGCTTGTGATGTGAGCTTAGATGGATAGTCTAAGTAAATAGTTATGTGCAGATAGATTAAGACAATAATAAAAAGTATCCTTCAGTTCAAGGATCCCATATGCGTTATATTGGTTAAATACTAGAAATGCTACCTTACAACAATCAACTTCCATGGTACTGGCAAGTTAACTGGTTGGTCTGATGTATAAAAACTATCACACAACAACTTCTTAGGCTAGCTGGTGGTATCCATGACAATTGATTAATCCAAGTAAACCAGAAGGACAAGCCATTCATGAGGAATACTTGAATTATTCATTTGTCTTTATAATAGTAGGTGCATGCATAATAAACCATAACACAACCACTTCTTTGGTCAACTGGTGGTAATAATCATAACACAACAACTTCTTAGGTTAGCTGGTTATAAATACGTCAATTGAATAATCCAAGCAAACCAAAAGGTCAAGCCATTCATGAGGAATACTTGAATTATTCATTTAACTCTATTTGTGATATATATATACCAATTAAACATCCTCAGCGTTCCGGTGGAGGATAAACCATACTGATAGGAATGCCATGGTTGTTCGACTGGGAATATTATCATTTACTAGCAATAACCCGTGCCTGAAGGCACTGTCCAATTCCAAAAGAAATCAAACATTGATCATGAACACAAAAAAATCTAAAAATCAAACACTGAATATGGAGACACATTAGGCTCAATCAAATCACCAAATGCCTAAACTACATCCTTAACATACCCTCACTTTGCATAAATGCTCAACAAAGCATTACCTGTATAAAGTTCTCGTGAAAACAAATTTTAATGAAGAGAGACAAGTCAATTACATAAATTTAAACTGAAGACCAAACCGCCAATATTTAATAAACAAAATTTTTTGAGCCTACTCTCTTCAAAGCAGGAGCTTTGGCTTTAGCTTTGAAGCCAAAATTTAGCTACCACATTTAAGAGGAGCTTTGGCTTCTAATATTCTTCAGAATTCTAATTCTTTCATGAATCCTTGCCTAATAGGCAAGTAGATTTGGCTTTTCTTGATTCTTGTAGCTGTGACAATGCATTCTTAATACATGCCATGCCCTCTATTGGCAAATTTCTAATATGTACACGATGCACAATCTTTCACAGCAAGTCCAATCCTTTACCTCTCACCTTGGCGTTAAAAAAAAAGACACGCCCACCCATCTAAGGCTCTTATCAATCACATTATAAAACATTTCAAATATATAGATTTCCATCATAAATAATTTCAACCAGAAATTAGAGTGAAAAAACATATACAAATGAAAAAAAAAAGACTTAACATAGAATCAATTAACTTACAGTATTTCTGTAGAGACAATTTTTGCTTGATAAAGTTCAATTCTCTGTGTAAATGAGGATACTTTATGTAAATAACATGAAAACTTCAAGAAGAAATTACAGCAAAAAAAAAAAAGAACAGGAAAAAAAGACGAAACATAGAACCAATTAACTTATCCTAGTTCGGTAATGACACTTTTTAACTTAACCAGTAAGAAGTTAACAGTTGGAAGATATTTAATAAAGTCTTTGTAATTCGAAGAGTTGTGCCATAAGATTTGAAAGCAATTCTCTAAACACAAACACAATGTTATGGCACATAAAATATTTGAAAGCTAATAACATAGAAATCGAAGGAGTTGCAAGAATGGGAGATGCAAGATAGGCAGGAATAAAAGAAGATAGAATGACAATAGAGAGGACTGACATGACTGAGAGGGAGACATGAGAGAGTGCAATAGATGAGAGGGGCAGTAAACATGAGAAATTCACTTGCTCTCTAACAAAACTTCAAAAATACAAAGCCAAGTATTCATAAGCTAGTAAATGCACACATCCTATGAAATAGATAATTCATAAACTCTGGGAACAATAATAAAAGGAACTCTGTTCAAATTACACAATCAAGTCCAAAACCTAAAAAAATTAAGAAAAAAAAAAAGTCACCCCAAATTTCAATAACACGTGACCTCGTGCCTCACTTCTCTTACACTTATGTAAATATGTGTAGATAATAAGAGGAATCGAAGCTTCTCATACATAAGTCTGTATAAAAAATGCAAAACATAATGTCTCTTCTTCTTCACCACCCTCAAATATGTCCAATATAGTTAACCCATTTGATAAAGCAATCCAAGTAAGTTGCAATGTCTTTGAGAAAATTAAGCTATGATTTTTTCAAGAATCTTGAACTTTAGATGCATGTTTCAATGACAATAATATGACGCGCGTCAAGCACAAAGCTAAACTATTTGGTATGACCCAAACTGAAAAACCTCATAGTAAAATAACTCCATTTGATTTTCACAAAAACTTCTGACTTGAATGTAGGGTGTAGCGAAATTTCCTCTTATATAAAAGCTAAGTTCCATAGTAACTACTTATTATTAAAGAATGTGTGTGTGGCAGGTAGAATATTTTGGATATTCATTTATACTAAACACTGCAATTGATCACATGAAAAGAATATGATAAATAAAAGCCATAATTCTCAGAGAAACTAAAAACTAACTGAAGCATTAGTTTTTTAGTGTCTCACTGGCTCAAGAGGTCCTAAATCCAAAAAGACAAAAAAAAATGAACAAAAAAAGACAAACAATTGGATGTCGTACACGTTACATCATTGCAACCTCATGAACAAAAGGAAAACTAAAAACCAAAAATATTAATACCAAGAGAATCAAATAGTTAATAAGAAAACTATAGAAAGGGCTACCCCCAATTTCAGGTTGAAAAGCAAATTTTTTGACTAAAACAAATTATAGGTAAAACATAACTCACTTAGGAAAAACTTGAAGTACCCTTCATGAAAATCTTGCTTCATGAGAATTGTGACTACGACATTCTAAGATTTAAAAAAAAGGATTGAAATTAGACAAATTAAATTGCTCACAATGCTAAAACCATAGGAGATTGGAATAAAGTAAACAGCCATATAGCCAACTTTTCATCTTATTCAAGTGCGAATCTTTTCGTTGAAGCAAATGTACAAACACGTTGTTATCATATCCAAAACGCATAAAACCTAACATTGAGAATGCCTAAAATAATATACACTCCAAGGAAGTATTAGTTGGGAAAAAAAATTAATAATTTCACCCTTACATAAACATTCATATTGAGGCCACTAACGCTAAAAAATCAACAATTTTTTGTCTTGGCAAAGACACTGAGGAAAATACATATGAAAATAAAAAATGCCATGGAACTTGCTAGCAAAATTGACGTCATAAGGCCTTGAATTTAACTTCTTTTTTTATGGTGATTTTTTTTTAATTGCACAGTGTATTCAAGTACATTGCCTTCTTACCCATGCCTGAAGCCACTATGTTACCAAAAAAAAATTGCAATTAATTACCCATACCCGAAGACACTATATTACACAAAAATTTGTCAATAAAAAAAACTAAGAAAAATCGTCAAACAATATGCGCCCGCTATTATTTTAAAAATTTCCAATAAAAATTCTTCTACAAGCATGATCCCTGAACAATATCAACCTTTGTAGACAACTTAAATAATCAAACAATTATTTAATAAAACAAAACTCAAATCAATTATATAGTGCATTGGAAGACTAAATAAGTTTCTAGTTCTCTGCGACAATCGCACAACTTGCATATAACTTTTTGTCCAAAAATACACATTTAATACTTTTTATATACCAGTCACCCAAAACTCACAAACGACATTTGACCTTTTATAGATTCTCATAAACTACAAACCATAAGCTGGATCTTTTATTGGTTTAAGCCATAATAATTTATTGTGCTTGCTCAAATTTACATGTTCACCCTTTCCATCCAGCTAAACAAAGTTCAATGTTGTCTAAGTTTACCTATCATCACCCTTCTTATCCCGAATCCTAGGATCTCATTAATAGAATCAATCCTTTTTAAAGATTTACAAAATTACATTGAACAACTAAAAATTGAATGTTGCAAATTTAATAATCATTGAAAGCAAGTAAATTCTTATCTAGCCAAAAAATAGTGTTACAAAATCGTTAAAAATACCTTGTGTTATGGTTTGTTCAGGTGCTGCATTTGCAAGAGAGAGAGAGTGATAGAAACACTCCTGAAGAAAATAAATCAAGAACACCAAATTAATAAGAACATTAACATTGGATGAAAGATTAACCAAATGCTAAAAAACAATGGTTAAGCATAAAAGAATGCCTGAAAATATTTCGTCAAGCACGATGCATGCAACACACAAAAATATCCCATAAATTCCTAGTTATTATTGCAACAAAAAATCACAAATTAAAGAATATCGCCAATTGCAATTACTTACCACAACTTATAAGATAACCATAACAAATGAACTCATTTATCATCACTGTATGCATCTTAAAATAGGAACATATGAAAATTTTAACCTGTATACATAATTTTCATAACTAAAATTGCGTTACAATTGTATTAGACTTAGTTCAGTACAACAACAAAAAAAAAAATCAGTTAAGTCCTAATAATTAAAACATTAACATTTGAAAGTTTATGACCTTTTATCTTTATAGTATTCAGTAACCAAATAGAGCATGTAACACTAAGCAAACAATGAAAATATTTGGTAACATATTCAAAGAAATATCAATTTCAAACATTATTTCATAGCATTACTACCCAATTTGCAAGCATGTAAAAGAGAAAACAAACATGTGTTTGTTGCTATATCCCATCAAAATCATGCTGAGTTCTTGAATTTAGACCTTGAACCACTGCCCATTAATTAATAGTCAAAAACTTAGTCATGAGCCTCCTTGTGCAAACTTAATAAAACAAAACATGATAACAACTATCCACCCCAAATGGAATTAGAATGCAAGAAAATCACAAATAAAAGAATATCGCCAATTGCAATTGCTTACCGCAACTTATAAGACAACCACAACAAATGAACTCATTTATCATCACTGTATGCATCTTAAAATAGGAACATATGAAAATTTTAACCTGTATACATAATTTTCATAACTAAAATTGAGTTACAATTGTATTAGATTTAGTTCAGTACAACAACAAAAAAAAAAAATCAGTTAAGTCCTAATAATTAAAGCATTAACATTTGAAAGTTTATGACCTTATATCTTCATAGTATTCAGCAACCAAATAGAGCATGTAACACTATGCAAACAATGAAAATTTTTGGTAACATATTCAAAGAAATATCAATTTCAAACATCATTTCATAGCATTCTTACCCAATTTGCAAGCATGTAAAAGAGAAAACAAACATGTCTTTGTCACTACATCCCATCAAAATCATGCTAAGTTCTTGAATTTAGACCTTAAACCACTGCCCATTAATTCATAGTAAAAAACTTATTCATGAGCCTCCTTATACAAACTTAATAAAACAAAACATGATAACAACTATCCACCCCAAATGGAATTAGAATGCAAGAATCATGATTTTCAAATACTACGATGAATGGGTTACCAGAGGTACAGTCATGCAGCCTTAAATAAATGTCATTAGCCAATGGTTGGACGTCTATATTTTAAAAAGAATTACATTAAATCAGAGGCACTCAAAATTAGCTTAGCTTCATTTTTTTGACCTTTTAAATTTTAAATTAGAATTACATTAAATCAGAAGCACTCAAGCAAATAGAAAACATTTTTTGAATGGGATTGTAGAGATCAACCCAACAAATGACAAATGAAGACAACTTTAAAAAATCTGTCAATAGATGGGATTCCTATGAAGACAACTTTAACAAATGGCAAATTTGTCAATAGATGGGATTCCTATAAAAAATGCAAACAGTCATACAATTTTATTTTGTTTTTTTGCTCCGTTTATAGCTATAAAATAAAAAGAAAGAAAAGAGAGTTGAAAAAAATAAAAGAGTTTGTGTTGTTTGCATGTGTTTCTATGTTGGCCGAGAGGCTTTGTGTGGGTGTGTGTGTAATGGCTGGGGGGTTTGGGTGTGTGTTGTTTGTGTATGAGAAGGGTAGAAGGAAGGCAGGAGAGAGTGGCAGAGAGATGTGCTTGCAGACAGCAGTAGGTGTGGTCGTGGCTGTAGCTGTGATTTGCTTATGCTCGTCTCTTAGGCATTTCAACAAACACGTCATGGGCATTATGATTGGGGTTTGGGTTTTGGGCATCTCAGCAAACATTTCAGTGAGAAATAGAAAGATGGGAGAGGAGGGGATGGAGAGAAATACCTGGAATATGGTCTTATGGTCTTAACGGTGGTGCTATGGCAGTGATAGTGGTGCTTTGCTGGTGATGGTGGCACTGGTAGGCTAAGAGATAGAGAGAGAACCCGTGAGTGTGTTAAGGGTATGGGTATGAGTATTTTGTGTGTGTGTGCGTGTGTATGTGTGGGGGGTGGTTTGTGCAGAGGGGGCATAAGAGGAGAGGGTGAGGTTTGCGCAGAAGGGGGTTGTTCATAGAAAGGGAGAGTTGGGGGCTAGGGGTGTTATCTATCTGCGTGTGTGAGAGAGAAGAAAATAAGAGGGATACCTGGGAGAATATGTGACACCCTAAAATCTGGAGGTCCCGTTAATCGCCCATCAACCTGCGAAATGCCTGTGGATATCGTATAACTCGATACCTCACCGTTGTGTCTTAATTACCAGGATTCATATATTAACAAAATCGGGCAGAGTCTCCTTTGTATGGGGAAACTCTACCCAAAACACAACCTGTGCACCGTACTATCACATGACCCATCGAGGTCCCATATACAAATGTTGACCACACCAGGTCATTTATAAGAAAACATTGACCACACTGGGTTCAATTATCCATACTTTCACATCATGAGTTTATGCATTAAACATAGTTAATACAAGTTCAAAATTATAATTCCTTTACAAACATTACATGCCAAAACGTAGTTTTAACACAAGTTTACAAAACAGTTATGGTTAAAGGCCACATGTCGACCCCTCTTCACCCTTAAGGCCCTGAATGAGAGTCCTCTGCCGGTACGCACCCCACACCTGAAATGTTTCTCATATAGGGTGAGCTAACGCCCAGTAAAATAATTCCTATAGAGGCTACTCCCCATCCTAAGTGCATATGAAATGTGCATATGCAACAAGCCACCACAATATCCACTCCAACAATAATAGACAATTCAATGTTGGAAAATGATAATGTCATGCCATGCCATAAAATGAAATGAGACTCACTCATGCACCTAATCCCGAGTCCACACCAACTCCCACCACACAATGCGATGCACTTGTATAATGAACCCATCAATTGATGAAAATACATCCAATGACCATTTGAAATAAAGTTATGTTTTTCTTGTAAAACCAAGTCATTGATGGATGTTACCCATTGAATGGGTGCTTTATACAATAAAATCTTGTGTCTTTGTTGGGTAGTGGAGTTTTGGAATCGCACCGCAGGTTCCGCAGACCAAATACACTTTTTTGGAATTTCACCGCCGGGAAGTGTATGAACCAAGTGGCTGGGTTTTTCACTCGAGGGAGAGTCTAACCCTACTTGTTGTACTTGACACAAGTTTTCTCATGAATGCAATCGTGCGACTCAATAGGATGTTCCATCCCACTTTCCGGAGCCCACCACCAACCACCAAGGATGTTGTTTGATCAACCATGCACCCACACACCCACACTCAAGCTTATGGATGTGTTTACCCCGTGCATATGCAATGTAATGCATCATTGTGAACTACTACCATGTTCAATATGTAATGAATGTCATATGAACAATATCAACATATCTCATGATCAATTATATCCAAACATATAAATTCCATGATCATCATAATGCTAATATATCGTTAAGCATACATCAACATAACCTTCCAAGTTGTAAATCACATCATAAGAATATGATTTCACTTTACCACATTTTCGAAGCATGTTAATTCATCAAACACAACTTCAATTATTCAAGGTATTTTATCAAACACCTTTAAGACACCAGTCATGTAATTACATAATTCACTCCATATTCATCGTATAACTGAAGAAATCATATTAAGTTATTTCTACCGTTGACCCCCGTCAACCCATGGAAATATCCATGAATGTCACACAAACCGACATCACATCAATAATATCCCTTTTGTCCAGGATTTTAACTCACACGTGTAACCCATGATCCTTTAATCATTTAAACCAATCGAAGTCTAACACACCTCGATATATATCATTTGAAACCAAAGAACACATAGTGATGAGTGCAAAATATTGCATATTTGAAGGCCTCATTACATGCATTTTAACTCAACTTTTGCATGTAAGTACTTAGAGTGAGCCGAAATTATGAATAATGTTGATATTTGGATGTTGCAAGTATTTATAGAATAAATCAAGTATTTTAGAACCTTGCAACTATCCTGGATGTGTGGTGAAGGTATGGCCACATTACATGAGGATTTGGTGGCTTAGAAGTTAAGAAATCAAAGAGGAATTGGTGTTTGGTAACAAAGGCACCAGAACTAGCTCCCTCTGGTTGAAGTACCTCTATTTTTCTCCATTTTGACCATGATCCACTCAGAATCTGGAAAAGTTTAAAACACGAAAGTTGTAGATCTAGATGTCTTCTGTATTGTGTTAACATGTCAGCTCAATCCAACAGTTGGATCAAAAGTTATGACGATTCTACGACAACTGGTCCGGAGTAGAAAAGTGTACCGGCTTTTCTTCACCCAATTTCTATTTCCATTGCAAATCCTTTATTGCAAGATTTATTTAGCACATTTAGGCACCCTTTTCCCACACTTAACTTACACTAATGGTGCATTCAACAAGATAATTTATCTCAAGTCATGCCACCCATCCTCAATACCCCTTTTTAACTAACCATCAATTTCAAACTAGAAATTGATTATATCCTTTCTACACCAACTCCATAACCATAGGCAAGTGAATTACATAGTTCCATATGCCTACCATTTTTCCATCCAACCAACTATGGTAGGAAAATTTTAAAATACACAAAACAATCCATGTAAACCCAATTTTTCAAGAGTTTACACTAATAGCTTCCACATATTAAATGTGAGCTAAAACGTGGTTTTTCTTCCTTCTCTTTTAATCTACCTCACTTTAGGTTTCCAACAAGCAAGAACACACACACACACACACACTGATGTATGACTTAAACACACTCACTTTTCTACATATTAAAGCACACATAACTTCCATCCAAGAAATTACACAAGTACTTCCACATAACAAAACAAAGTAGGACTTGAATCAAACCCATTCTACACCTACTTCCTCAAGGCATATAATGATATTTGCTATTTAATCACAATTCACAACACACATGTTATACATAGCTCATGCTACTAACACATTCAATTTTCAAGGGATTTCACAAGTGATTCCCACATATCACATACAACTAGAAATTGACCTAAGTCATTTCTACACCCTTTTTCATTCCCATTTTATCTATTTCACATGCATAGGTGAGTGATATATATATATACTCTTTAATAACCTACACATTTCACATACACTATAGGTAGGAAATGAACCAAGGTAGGAAAACCCCTACCTCTTTGAAGTGTGGAGACTTCAAAAACACCAAAACAAGCACCATGTTCTTGATTTTCCAAAAATTTGCCTTTGAATCTTCAGTGAAAATTATTGTTTTTGGTACCCACGCATAGCCCTCGTCGAGTAGATCGACTTTAATTCTTGGCCCGACAAATTTCGATTGACGGAACTCTGAGAATCGGAGGAAAAAAACTTGAAAACTCTCTTTCTCTCTTCTCTTCCCCCAACATCTGAAACCAGCTAGCAAATGGGTAGGAAATATCTGATTTTTGAGATATTTCACCCTATTTATACTTTTAATTCCGCGGTCCACATCGTTCCGATCGTTTATCACTTCCGGGTCCGTTTTTCATCTCGAAACGATTCATTTTAAGTCCAAATTAATTTTATTGGAACTTTAACCCAATTATAAAGAAATTTTTAAAATGCCATTTTTGGGGGACCTTTAAAAGTCTAATCATCACCCAAATTGTCTCGAAATATGTGCAAATTATGACTATCTTGAAATCCGATGAAAATTGACAGGGTAGCTCGATTTCGCGATGCGAATTCAACGGTGAAGTCCGTTGTTCCATCCGAGCTCTATAATATATTCATTTTAAATCTGCATAATAGTGGCAAATTACTATTTTGCCTTTTTTCAAAAAAAGTTCATATTTTCCTGAGTTTTACAGAATAGGAAGGGGGTGGTGGTGGTGGTGGCTCAGGAGCTATCTCTGGCGTTGATGAGAGAAAGTCAGAAGTGAAGGAGGAAAAGGAAAAAAAAGTAAAAAGAGATGGAGATGGAGTGGGGGCGGCCTCTACTAACAGAGGAATGATGGGGTTAGGTAAGCGACAACTGATGGATTGGAGAGTTCAGAATTTTGAAACATTTTGTGGGTGAAAAATAATGTATTTGGGTTGGGTTGGTTGGGTTTGATTAAGTTGGGTTGGATGTGATGGTTGGGTTGGGTGAAGTTGAATGAGATGGATTTAGAGGGAAAATATATGGACTTTTGAATTTAACTGAGATGTATTATGAGCCTTTGGATGAACGAAGACCGTACGATTGGCTTATTGAACCCCCACTCTGTTTTATATTATAGATTATACTAGTTAAATGATCTTAGTAATCCAAAAGGACAAACCATTCATGAAGATCACGTAGGTCATTAATCTCATAGTTATAGCATGCTACAGTAGAACATCTTTAGCGTTTCGGTGGAGGACTAGTCATACCGATAGGAACACCGTAGATATTCATCTAGCAGTATTATTATATATGAACAACCCTAATAATCCAGAAGGACAAGCCATTCATGAGGATCATTTAGGTTTGGTACCATGCAACAGTTAACATCCTCAACATTTCGGTGGAGGACTAGCCATACTGATAGGAATGTCGTGGTTGTTTTACCGGTAGGTTGATGACGCACTGATGACATACTTCAAGGCACAGCATCGAAAGTACATAAATCACTATATCATGCATGAAGCATATAGCACATAGATATATAAATATATAAAACATTAGCATTTCTAGAATTTAACTAGTATTATATATATGTTTACCTCTCACTGGAGGATATACGGAACTACTCACGCCCCATTGCTACAGACAAGCAAGGAGTGCAGGCAGTTTTCATTATAACTAAAATTAAAATACAAAATCTAAAATGTCTTTCACAAGGAACAACTGAAACACAATCACCTTTATTATCAGTTAAGACAAAAAGGTGATGGCAGTTCAACTATTCGAATAGAAAGATACAACATAAATGTAGAAGTACAAAGTTTGAACTGAAGTGTATCACAGACCGGATCATTTTGCAACTTTTCTTTTTCTCTTTCTCTTTTCTCTTTTCTCTCTTGGTTTTCTTTCTTTGTTTCGGCCTGCTGAAGAATGAAGAGTGCATGGCTATTTATAGCCATTTTAGGAAGCATGAGGTGGAAGAATGAAGATAGCAATCAAGAGTGACCGTCTAGACGCCACCACCATCGTCTGGACGGTGGAGCTTTGCTAGATTTGCAACTTGCATGCATGCTGACTCTTTTTTTTTTCGTGAAATTACACTTTGGCCTTTGTTTTTTCAAGCCTCCATACTTTGCTCCTTGTATTCTTTGATAATTCTACATTAAACCCTGAAACTTTGGACATAAAATATTAGAAACCCTAATTCCTACACAAAACCCTAATTGAATTTAATTACTAGTTTTTTAGTTATTTTATCATATCAATTTGACTTTTTAACTATTCTGATTTTTATACTAATTAGGGTTAATCACATTTCCAACTGAAATTCGACTGATTTTGCCACCTTGGATTGTAGGTTTCAAAGAATGAGTTTGAATAAGGCTTGTTACAGTTCAAATGGGCATTGGTTTGTTCCATTAAAACATTCTTAAAAGCTAGAATAGTGGGACACTCCCCTGTTGGATGTCCTGCCAAAGCACATATTCCACACAACTGATCAGTGGGTGACACAACAAAAACTTCCTTGACTTTTTTCATCTATAGAACATTGGTATCGACGATATTTGGTGAGGCCGAGTCCCACATTTGGGAACTCTAAAAACTTGTGTCAAAAAACTCAAATGTCTCGTCGAGATTCTTACCTATGAATTCTCCCTAGGCCATTATTTCAACAAACGAACACATTATACACGGAAGGGCATCATAAAAGAAACAGACTAGGGTTCAACTTTCAAGTGAATGTTGTTGGTAAGTTTGGGAGAAGATCCTTAAATCTCTCCCAACATTGGTAAAAAATTTCTCCATCTGTCACACAAAAGTGATTTGAAGTCTCAATGCATTAGTGTGCTGCACAATTTTATTTTATTTTTTTAAACTTCATTTTGCAAAACTTGCCAATTTGGAATAGATTGAGATTTCAAAGAATTTAGCCACTATTTAGCTTTATCCTTCAAAGAAAAAGGAAAAAAGTTTTAGTCGGGGCATTTTAGAATTATCTTGTAATGCACCACATACTTCCTCAAATTCTTTCATATGTAAATAAGGATTTTAAGACTCAAGACCATGAAACTAAGGTAAAATTTGTATTTTATCTACTTTAATATTAAAATTTAGAGCATTTGTGGGCAAAAAGAAAGCACAAGGGTACACTAGTGCGTGTAGGATGCAAATATTCTCTCAAAGGTCTGGCATTCTGAACCATCTCCGCAAATATTCTTTCAAACCCCTAGGTTTCCTCTAGCGCACGAGTGTTGTCTCGTGAGGGTTTTTAGTGAAGCTACCCATAGACTTCAGTCGAACGGATGTGTGTATGTGAGATTTCTTGTCAGAGTGAGTTAGTATCATGGTCGTTGAGACTCCCAACCCTAAATTTCAACTTGTCTCCCAAACACTTTTTTTCCATAGGTACATACTCTATGCAAAAATAAACATTTGTTACATTGGTATTTGAAATTCCCTATGCAGTAAGAATATTCATTCTAGTGATAGGAATTGTTATATAACAAACTCTCCTCTTTACAACCTTCCATGGATAGCTTTGATTTCACAAACCTCTCTTAGAATGCTCTCATCAAAAATTTCCTCCGATTATAGTGACTTTTCTCTCAAAGGGCATGTGATCAGAAGAAGGTTAACTGTAAAATCACATGCACAATTATTATGGGAATGAAATCTAAGGAAATAGACTAATAATGTTTGGCATATTCTCATGAACGAATATTGATACAAATAAAGTAATACTATTAACATACCCCCAAACTTTTGGTTGACGACCTACACATGCATCAAACTTGAGATTAATTAGGACTTTTTCCAGGTTGTAATGAGGCCAGGGGTAAGTGCTTAAGGAAATGACGTATAAGGAGAGTTCAAATGGGTTGTCCAATTTGGTTATAGTTCTGCACAGTCCCTTATTCTTGTCTTCATCTTTGTGTTAGGAAAGATCACTCATGCTCCTCTCTTTGTTCTCTTTTCATTTCATTTCCCTTTTTTTCTTTCAAATCACAATTCTTTGGCTAGATTAAATTCTTTTGTATTCTTTTTCTTTGCTCATTTCTTCTGCCCTTTTTGGTTGCCTTCTTTATTTTTCTTTTCATACCGAGGAAGCTCGCATTTTAGAAAATTTGGAGTAAAATTAGATAACCCAGGTAGGGATTTAGAATTCTTTTGGCTTGGTCAAGGTCATGGTTGTACCAAACAAAAATTATCATTTTGAGGCTCAATCATGGCTAGCAAGGGATTATGTATTAAAAGGAAATAAATAAATCTCAAAAAATTCAACAAATGGCCTAATATCGTTTCTCAAGCATGTGTACATGTATTTGTCATATGAACAGATTCTTTGTGGGATACATCAATAGACTGCTCTATTTGCATCAATCAAAACAATAATAATGAGATTATTCAAGAATAGAAGGTGAAAAACCTTTTTTGGAGTAAATGTTGATTTTCCCTCAAAAGCATTGCAAGGCTCAAAAACTTACCATGACATTCTTCATTATCTCCACTGGTTATGTTAGGTTTTTCAAAGAATGTTGGTTATATATCAATTCCATTTTCAAGCCTGGTTATTCTGCACTTTAGGACTAACAAATACCAATGTACAATTGACATTTAAGCAAAGAGTAAATACCATTTTTCAAGGAAACGTGGTTTTAAGCCTAGATTGTTAGGTGAGGTGTCAAACCAATTATGTGCTTAGTCACTTTTAGCAAGCAATCTCAATATTTATATATGTTCCATCAATCATTAACAAATAACAACATAATGCTAAAATCTAACACATACATTTAAGAAGATATATATAATAAAACTAAATCATTCATTTCACCAAAAATATCATAGTTCAAAACACAAAGACTTAGATTATCCAAAAATAGCAAACATACATCAATCCCTAAGTACATAAATCACTCTCACTGTCTCGTCTCTCAAGAGCCTGAAGGTCCTTGTAACACCCCAAAACACACCCTGGACGACATTACATTCTAAAACCATTCATATCATGAGAGCACTAATATAATCCCTTAAGAAACATTATTTCATTTGTCATCCACGAATATTTACAATATTATCCAAAAGAATAAGCCCAAGTCATGGCTATTACATCTCAAAAATTAATTAAAGAAGCGCAGCAGAATAAACTAAAGAAGCTAGATTACACAATGTTCCAAAAGAATGTCCTAGTCTAGAACAAAAGGAAAGGAGGTCACTCTATGCATCCACCTCGGGATCCACACTCCAGTCCAGTGGAGTCTCCCAAGTTGCAGGCTCCTCGACCCTTACATCCTCCTCCTCAAGCGGGTAATCTGAAAAATATTAGCGATAGGGGGTGAGCACGAAGCTCTGTAGAAAAATTCTCCCAAATCCATACAAGGTTTAGAAAAGTATTTAAAACAATCAGTCTCAATTTTTAACATAACACAGATACATAATTTGAAATAAAGTAGTGACATTTAAAAAGGATCTCAAGTTTATTTAAAAATATTACTTAAATGAATAAACGAGCACCACATACAAATAATAATCATTAATTGCCATAACCAATTCTCAACAATTCTTTCGGTAGGTGGCATACTTTGTGGTAACCTCCACCCCCCTTTAGGTCACATTTGATTCTCAAGCATCCTTACCCGGAACCTATTGAGAATGGATGAGCATCCTTACGTGGAACCTCTCACCAATCACTACATTGTTTCCCAAGCATCCTTACCGGGAACCTCTTGGAAAGGGGTGAGCATCCTTACAAGGAACCTCTCACTCATGTGCATCACAAACAACCCAACCAAGCATACAATTTCAACATTTATTTCAATTTATAAGCATCTATCCAAAATTCCCAAAATATATCATGTAACAATTCCACAACCAACTAAGAAAATACATGAGATCGCAAGAACATCATTTTTCTACCCAACACAAAGCACTAAGATTTTGAAATCCATAATAAATAAAGCATTTAGAAGGAAATACATCACTCTCCAAAATTTAGGGTCTTAAAACTAGAAAGGAGATTTCATGGGTATTAAGCCCTACTTTGTTCAAAACTTGTAATCCTTGCAAAAAGCCTAATAGATGATGATTCCATAGCATATATATATACCATTGATAACCAAAACATACATATATAAATACCCTAGCCTCAATGTAGGTGAATAAGAGAAAACCCCTACTTTGAATCCTTAGTTTGTAGGAAGAACTTGAGCTTTGATCTTGAATCTACCCTTAAATCTCTTGTTTTTTCCTTCATTTCTTCCTCTCTAATGCTCTTTAGGGTTCCAAGAGGTGGGGGGTGAGAGTGGAGTGAAAGAAATGAGGGCAAATGGGATGAAAATGGGGTTTAAAACACCTCAGCCCCGAAATTCTCTGTTCACAGCCTGTTTTGGTTTTCTCCAAAATTACTGTTTTACTACTAAAAATCTCCAATTTGATCGATATGACTATCCTAAGGTTTTTCGACGTTCCAGATTCATTTTTAATGTAATTTTAACTGAAAAACATTTATTTTTATGATTTATCTCAAAACCAAAGTCAACGTACACCCGAACCAAAGTCAACGTTTACCCATCCGAACCGGCTATTAATGAAATTTTGTGTTGTTTACAAATAAAAGGTGATAAATGGTGCTTCTTAAAGCCTTTTATAATTATTTAAAGCCTAAATGTACTCATTATTCTTATATTTTTATTTAGGATGCAAATGGAGATGTTAAATGCAAAACGAAGCTAATTGGACTATTTTGACATTGCTTCGTTATCTGGGCATAACCCTCGCATCCGAGCTCCGATTGAGATTATTCAAGATGCTATGAAATGATAAGAACGAGCCCTAAAACTTTCATGTTTTGAGTTTTGAGAGATATTGACTTCATCAAGGTCTAAATCGGGCTTGAAGTTGCGGCCAGTGCACTGTTCAAGCTAATTGAGCTGTTTTGACATCACTTCGTTTTCTGGGCATAACTCTCTCATCCGAGCTCCGATTGAGATGATTCAAGATGATATGAAATTATTAGAATGAGCTCTACAACTTTAAAGTTTTGCGTTTTGAGAGATATTGACTGCATCAAGGTCGAAATTGAGGTTGAAGTTGCAGCCAGTGCACTGTTCACGTCCTGTTTCATCCCTTTTCCATTTCCAACTCATTCCTAAGCCAAACAAATCCATCTCAAACCTCTCCAACACATATTTCTATACCATACCTATTTAATACAAGTTCTGGGACCTAAAATTTCATATTTTCACTTATTAAAACCAAATTTCAACTATTATTTCTACTAACATTTTAAATCTCTACTTTTCCAATCTACCAAATTCTAACACACATCACTACACAAATCCACATTTTTACCACAATTATTTACTATATATCTATATACATATATAAAAGAAAATGAGGGGTGTTACAGTCCTACAGCTCCACCTCACAAAAGACTAAGAATCTCCTCTTGCTGTCAGAGAATCTCATCTTGCTTGACCTCGATGCCAAGCATAATATATCGTAGCATCTGTCGGGTGCTGGTCTCTGCCTAAGCCTCTGCATGGGCCTGCTCAGCCTCTCTATCCTCCTTAGTGTCCAAGGCATCCTAAACTTCTTTGGTGCCTTGGGCTGGTGGCACTTCCTGTCTCGCTACTAGCCCTCCGTTATGGCCCCGGCTCCTTTAGAACAATGTCTTGTTCAAAGCTCCCATTAGCTTGAGCACTCCCATCTTTGGCCTAACCTTCACTCCTCAATCCAATCATATCTCTGCACAAGCATGCCAAAGGGGAGTGAATTCCTCTTTACATCACATCCATTCATCATCTCAGTTAGTATCAAGGATGGGAGGTCGATGCTTTGGTTCTTACCTATAGTGTATAGCAATCGGGCCATCTCCAGGAAGAACTTGTTCTTGTGTCCAATGGAGGCATGGTTCGAGACAACAATCAAATTTAGCATTCTGTATTTGTCCATCAATTCTCCTTGCCTAAAGAATTGTTTTCCTCCCCATGCAAATGTTGACAATCCCGTCAACTCTACTCCCATCAAATTCATCTCAACATTCCTCCTTGGGGGGTAGCTTAGCCTTAGTATTGGTGTTATGGACCTCATCTCCACAATGTAGTCCTCGTTGACATTGATGTGAGCCCCCCTCACATATGTCTTGATAGCCCCGTTTACAAACTCTACATTGGAGTAAAACTCCCTCACCAACTCCTTCCCCGCCTCATCACCATTTCTCAAATACATAGTCCAACCTCTCGCCTCCATATTTGCATAAATTCCCAATTTCGCAAAATCCAACAATTCAATGGTATGTTCACAAACAATGGTTTGGTTTTAAAAGAAATATTTGGACCTATTGGCCTTTAGAGCACTAGGGAAACGAGTTTGATAGTACCTTCAGACCAATGGTGGCCTCCCCTCCCTTTGCTTGATCACCTCCTCCAATTGGCATTTCTTTGTTAAAATGTGAGAAATAAGGCAGAAAAGGGTTTTGGATGGTGGAATTTTGGGTAAAAAATGACAGGGGATGAAGATTTGAGGCTTGGGTAGTGAAGGGTCGCCCTACGGTTTGAAGAACTTGAAGGGTTTTGGGTGGTTTTGAAGTGGGGAAGACGAACCAGGTATTTATAACCAAGAAACCAATGTTTGAATGTTACTGATGTTCGAATGAGGATAGAAAGAATTTTAAACAAAGGTTCAAACGTTAAACTGTCGTTTGAATGACAGTTACTCCCAATACTTTTGATGTCCTGCAGAGATCAAAGTACTGTAAGCTCCTTTTGTTCAAATGTGAGGATGGCGCTCGAATGTGGGGTCCTAGTTCAAACGTTCATCAAGCATTCGAATGTGTGGTGCTCTTAGTACATTTGAAGTTCTGTAGAGGACAAAGTGTTGTGAGCTCATGACCTTCGAACGTGAACTACCGTTTGAACTCCAAATCAAAAATCAGAATTTATACACATTTATATACACCTATTAAAAGAAGATTTTATGCATATTTTGAAATTTGGAAAATCATGGGATCCCAAGATAAGTCCCTACTCATGCTACAACTTTGTTGTTATTTTAGGACATTCCTTACTCGACCCGTATCTTTATTTCAACAAAAAGAGTTTGTACATTTAACAAAAAGATATTTACACTTTTTACAAAAGACCATTAAACTTCATAAAAAACATAGTTTTCCATAACTTTGTCAAGAAGCATTCTAATCTGAGTTTTGCCCTGGCTCCATGTCATTCGAACAATCAGTGACTCTTCTAATTTCTTGTCGCACAAAAAGTGCAAGTATAGGACTGAAATAGCATAGCATCTCAGGATAATCCTTCCTCTGTTCATTCACTATCCAGTCTAATCGATCGAATGCACCCCGCCACATTTAGAAAAAGTGCTTATGCCATATAGTGGCTTCGCTTGCCCTTCTCGGATTTTAGTTTTTCTCACCAATCTTGTTTTTCTTATTATCACATAATGCACATTAGATGGAAAAGTGCGTAAAATGCTAAACTAAACCAACAAATCTTACTATCCATGACTATCTGGTTCTTTAGCATTTGCCAGTCACATAGAAGATTAAAGTTGTCTTAAAGACATGATCACAATTTTTTTAATATACTATAAAGACTAAATAAATATGAAATACAATATAGAATATGCAATATGATAAAAGAAAATTTAAAGCACAAAATATGAACTGTAGTTCTCACCCCTAACCTAAACTTAACATTGTCCTGAATGTTTCGAATTTACCACTATACGCAAGGTGTAGTTAGGGTTGCAAAGTAGAGATCTGTTCATTTTCTGACGCCTACAAAAAAAATACATAATTTAATCATCTTTTCAAAAATCAGGGTTTCGATTTGGATGGAAACCCTTGTGTATAAGTGTAAATAGAAGAACGACACCCATGATCAAATACATAATTAAAATGCAAAATATGAAACAAAGGATTGTGTCTATGTAGTGTGTGGCCATGGAGTTGTAGAGAGTGGATTGTTTGAAGAGAAAAGGGGCAAAGAAGAAGAAGAATAGCGATGAATGGGGAAAAGGGGATTTTGTGTTTGGAGGCCTTATAAAGGCTTTTGTTTGGGTTGGGTTGGGTTGAATTTTTGTTGACCTGACCCATTTTTGTGTTGGCAGACGCGAATCTCTGCAAAATATTCTGGATCTATTTAAAAAATGGTTTCCACATCTTTAACAAAGTCTTCAAAAAATTGTTTAAAATGTTGACCATTGACAGTAAAAATATTACCACTTGATTGATTCTCCATTTCCACTACTCCATGTCCATACACTTGTTTGAGAATGTATAGCCTAGTTGTCATTGATTTCAACTTAGTAAGAAACAGGCAGAGCCTTGAATTGAATAAAAAGATTTTTTGTGAAGGGGCAAATGATTTTCTCACTATGTTTTTGTCCTGAAAACCTTCATCATTTCCTTTGCAATTTTTGCATTGTCATATGCCTCATTTCTCAACTCTTCCAACTCATTGATATGATGTTTTCTTGAGATTCCAGCCTTGTCTAGGTTAAAGTTCATGGTTTTAATGGCCTAGTATGCTTTGTGTTCCAATTACATAGATAGGTGACAAAGCTTGCCATAAACTAATCGATAAGGAGACATGCCCAAAATTATTTTAAAAACAGTGTGATATGCCAAGAGTGCATTAGTTAGTCTTAAAGGCCAATTTTTGCGGTCTGGATTTACCCTTTTTTCCAAAATCAGTTTGATCTCTCGATTAGCTAAATTAGTCTGTCCACTAGTCTGTGGATGATAAGGGGTTGCAATTTTATGAGAAATCAATCACTTTTTCATCAAAGTTCGAAAAGGACGATTGCAAAAATGAGCACCCCATCACTTATAATGGACTTAGGAATTCTAAACCTGGACAAAATGTTTTCTTTTAAAAATGTCATCACTGTTTGGTGATCATTATTTCAACATGGAATTGTTTTAACCCTTTTGGACACATAATCAACAGCCACTAAAATATATAGATAGCCAAAGGAAGGGGGGAATGGTCTCATAAAATCGATGCCCCGACAATAAAAAATTTCAATTACTAGTATGAGGTTCTAGGGCATCATGTTTCATTTAGAAATGCTTCCCAACATTTGGCATCTATCACATGTTAGACAAAAGGCATGGACATCTTTAAAATGTGTGGGCCAATAAAATTCACACTGTAAGATTTTCGCAGTGGTTTTTTTAAATTAAAAATGGCCACCACATGCTTCAGAATTACAAAAAGATGTTACCTATCTGCTCTTAGGACTGGGGATACCACGTCCTATGATTTGATCTTTATAGTACTTAAACACATATGGATCCTTGCAGCTTTCTTTGTGAGTAAGAATTTCTATGCTACAGGATTAGTGAACACAATAACAAATGAATCAACAAAGTAAGAATGAAATTTCTCTAGAGTAAAAATCACAACAAGCAATTCTTTTTCAGTTGTGAAATAATTTATTTGAGCATCATTCAAAGTTTTGCTTGCATATTAAATCACATAGGGTTTCTTATATGTTCTTTGTCTCAACACAGCTCCCACATCATAATCACTTGCATCACACATCAATTCAAAGGGTAGAGTCCAATCAGGGGGTTGCATTATTGGGGCAAAAATTAACATACCTTTAAGCTTATCAAAAGTTTTCTGGCATGCTTCACTCCATACAAAAGTTACATCCTGACTTAAGAGATGATACTTGGGTTTTGGTATGGTACTAAAGTCTTTCATAAATCTCCTATAAAACCCTGCATGTCCAAGAAATGATCGGATGTCTTACCATCCTTGGTGTAGGTAAATTTCCAAACAAAATTATCTTTGTCTTGTCAACTTTTATGCCTTCAAACGAAACAATGTGATCCAAGACAATGCCTTATTTTACCATGAAATGAAATGTCTCCCAATTAAGCACCAGATTGGTACACCAACAATGGCGCAAAAAATTTGACTTGATCCTAAAAGTGTACACCCAAGTGCAAGAGGTCAAGTTGTAGTTATAATCCGGTTAAGTCCGGAGTCTAATTCATAGGGAACTAATGTTGGTGTTTCAGACTAAATAGTGAGAGAGACCAAAGTGACTGAAACCCTTGAGATTTAAAGTTATGATGTTTATGGAATTTCTTGGACAAAATATAAGACTCTATCTGAAGGGTTTTTCTAGAAAAAATATAATATTCTCTCAAATGTAAAAGTCACACTTTAGCTCGAGGATCTGAACATGTAGTCAATCATCCGATTGTGATATTTGTGCTTGATAACTCAATTAACCCCTATGTCAATAACAAGTTAATTGGAGGATAAAGATGGACTATGAGAATTAAGAGAATGGTTCTGATGTCATTTGTAGAGATTTACAAGAATTGTTCGTGTTGGGACTCAACCCGTCTACAAACATGCAAGTAATTCTACAAGTCATCCAACCACTATGTTAGTATTCCATTCTTAGTTGAAGTACAATAATGGTGAAGATTAAAATGTAGTGATGAAGATCTATCTAGGGTACTTGCAAAGAACCAATGAATCCTCCTATGCCAAGAGTTATCTTGTCTTAAAAGAACTCATAGTTGTACAAAGTACCTTAGATTTGCTAGATGCATTCAATCATTTAATAAGCAATCAAATGATTAAAAAAATATAACTTCCAAATGATTTATACATGTCCATCACCTCATACTAAAGAGTGAATGAAAAACTACTCACTCTTCATGGCTTTGAGAAAGCTAGAAAAGTGAGTGATTCTCATCCCTCCAAGTAGATGCGTTACAAGGTAAAATAAACTCCATAATGTGCCTATCTTCAACGAAGAATAGTGAATCACTTTCCACCCTTCAAGACTATAACAGAGTTAGAAAGGTGGAAGAGTTTCACTCCTCTAAGTGAAAAAAGAAGCTTTTACAATGGAAGCTAATGAAACTAATAATGAAAGTAGAAGAAAGCTAGTTACTTTTGGAGGGTTTCTTCCTTTTCCAAAAGATCTATATCTCTCCCCTAATACAAGTCCAAATAGGTGGTATTTATAGGCAAGAAGGAGGGGTAAAGAAGAGTAAAAGAATAGTTCTAGGTGCTCAAAGTCTAAGTGACTGCCCTAAGATCCGAAGGGAAAATCAACCACTCTGCATACTATTTAGGGAATACATTCGAACGTGGTATGGTGTTCGAACGTTGACTCCTGTCTTCTGTGATGGGCGTTCGAACACTAACTAGAGTTTGAAAATAATACTCAAGTGGCTTTTGTCTTCCATAGTGAAGAGCTATAACTTGCCCCATGTCATCACCCTAGCACTCTTCTGGGGTCCTCAAATAATTCAAGATAGCTTTCGAATGTGGATTGGCATTCAAACATTGTACTCAAGTAGCTCTTTGTTCTTCTTCTCTAGGAATAGCTACAACACGCCATATGTCGTCACCCTAGCACTATTCTGTGGGCCCTCAATTATTTCAAGATAGCTTTCGAACTTGGATTGGCATTCAAACGCGATGTCTTGCTTCAATCTTCTCCAATTTTTTTTCAAAACACGTGGGTGTTGCATGAAAGTTTGATGTTAGATTGACTTTAGGCCCTTGTACAATTGTTTCCCCTTAAAATTCATCATCGAGACTCTATTAAAGCATAATTAGTCTTATACAAGCATAGTAACTTGCTAATTTTAACTATTCATCACTGACACAACCGCTGAAGGAGAACACCTTCTCTTGTTGCTTGAGGAATTGCACATACAATTGTTCACATACATCTTGAATATCCTCGTAGCAATCTTCATCCTCCACCCAAGTGGGGATTTTCTCTTCCAAGTCATCTACTTCTGTGGTAGGACTTGCTTCAACTTCTCTAATGGAAGTTTCTCTAGGGGAATAGGAGAGTTGTCTTATAAAAGCCATAACATTCTCTTCATCATCTTGAGAAGTGGAGTCATCACCCGAGGTCAACCCATTTTCAATATCACTCCATATAGCTTTCATAGCCCTCCTATTTTCATTATGCAAAACTTTCTTCTTTCTATTTTGTCATTTTGATGCAATATGTTCAAATCATTGGCTTTAAAAGCATTGGAAACCTTGCCCCTTTCTCTCAACTTCTTGTTGAGAATCTCTTCCCCTTTTTCTCTTCCTTCCGTAGGAGTAGGTCAACTAGGCTTTCCCTTTGACCTTGAAGACTCAACATTACTAGTCTTGAAATATTTCTTGAACTTCTTTATAATCTAAGATTTTTCCTAATGTCGTAGTCAGGATGACCTAACTTTACCTCCTTCTTGCTTAGTTGAGCTCAAGGCCTTGCCCTTAGCTTGCTTTAAGGATCAAAGGTTGTGTGACTTGTGTTCACCCTAATCTCCATACATGAACCCAGATTATGTGTATATGGCTTATATAGATAAGGAAGTGTCACACTCCCTCGGGTTCGATGCTATAAATAGGGCAAAACATGTGTGTGAATGAAAATGTGTATGTGTGCAAAAGTGCACCCCAAGCGAAGAGAGACTTGGAATTGTCATGTTTTACTTAATATGGGTATTCCAATGTCGTCTTCTCAGGGAAGGAAGGTTGAATTTGTAGTAAAGGTGATTTTGTAAAAATAGAAAAATGTAAAATCTTGTGAGTTTGTGTTTTGGTGAGTGATGGTTTTTGATAAAATGGAAGAAAAGCAAGGTTGGCTATTCCGAAGAGGTCATTCTAATGGGAATGCCAAATAAACTCAATTCATTCAACTAATGGTACCTAGGTGTTTGATTGATTCGTAGGAAGTGAGGGATTAATGTGAGATGTAGGCTCAAGCATACCCCGTGACAAGTATACGGTGTATCAAGACCTCAGAACCACGTCCACACTCAACCTAGTCAAACCAAACACTTTACACTACAAGGAAGAATGGGGGAGAGTTGATTTAGCATACCCAATAGGAAGTTCCCCTTGGATTAGCCAACAAAAATCTTAGGTACCCATATTGAAGGCAAAAGCATACATTTGCTAAAGAAACATGGAGATGTACTAGAGATGAAGTAAAGCCTTGAACTTGTATTGATGCAATAAAAAGTTAACCTACAAAAGAGAGTTCATTTCATACCCAACAAAAAAGATTTGGAAAGAAAACCCAAATGTAAACATAGAAATTCAAGAACATGAAACTAAACTTGATGACACTTGAAATACATGAGATTAAAGTGCAAGAAATAAATATTACAAGTGAAGTACAACTTACTACAAGTGAAATGGGTGGGAAAATGGAAAAAAAAAACTTTCTCTTTCTAAAATTGTCTTCTTCCTTGGAGCTTTTCTCTCTAAAACTATGTAAAAGCTGAATAATGGTGTAGAATCCCCTTCAATTTTTGTCCACGAGACTCCTATGGTCTATAAGCGTAGAGATTGAATGACTGGGGGAGGATTGGACACATGCACAAGTAAGGTCAGGGCATGCATGCACCCTCCCATGCCCTGACCAACTTATCTCTTTCTCTCTCCTCTTCTTCCATGTTTTTCCTTCCAAAATTAGATGTTAGGTGTAAGAGGGTATACTTGCATGTAAAATATGTCAGGGTATGTGTGGGAGAAGCAGAGGTGGGCCCCCGAAGTAAGTAGAGTCTGAATTACAGGCTTCTAGCATTTCTGTGTAAAACCTACCAATAGAAGATTTTGGCAGAGCCAGCAGTAGAAGATTTTCAGTATCCAAAACCTACCGATAGAACAATGACCAAACCTACCGGTAGGTTTTCACTTGATTTTCCATTTTCTTGGTTTCTTGGCTTTTTGAATTGCCTGCTAAGCCTCCCCTTCTTCTCCATTGTCTTTAAGCACTATGATGGAAGCTTAACACAGGCCATTACCCACTCATTACCTACAAGCACACAAAAGTCCATTAAATGTTAGATTAAATTCTTTTTCTCCCATTTTCATCATAAAAGCAAGTATAAAAAGGGTGCAAAGAGATACAGGATATGCAATATTTTGTGCTAATCAAAGGTTCATCTCAATGGTCAAGATAGACCCTAATATGTCTTCCACCGACACCAACTCAATGTCAATAATTGTCTCCAAGGTGGTGGTCTTAGCATGAAATCTCTTGGGTAGAGATCTCAAGATTTTCTACTTGATGGCCACATCGTTAACCTTGGTATCTAATGAAAATGATGAATTTACAATATCCCATACATTAGCATAAAGTTTACAAAATATTTCGTCATTTTGCATCCTCAAAGTCTTGAACTAAGAGGTGTACCTTTGGAGTCAAGACATCTTTACCATGGAATTTCCATTGTGGAAAAAAAGCAAGATGCCTCATGCTTCCTTTGAAGTTTCACAATTAGCAATTCTTTGGAACAAATTAGCAGTCACAACATTGAATATCGCATTCCAACCTTTTGAGTTCCACCCCGGATACTCATTCTTATTTTTAGTCATTACCTTTGAGGATTTTACTTCAACCACCTCTTGACCACTTTCAACATGCATGGTAGTTATGGGAAGCCTCCAACCCTCTTGGAGAGTCGACCACACTCTCTCATCAATGGGTTTAAGAAATGCTCTTTATAGAGCTTTTCAATATGCAAAGTTCAATCCATCAAAGAGTGGTGGTTGTTCAATTAAACCACCTTCCTATTGAGAATCCACTCAAAACTAACTAGTACTAATGATAGATTTCTCAAAGGTAAACTAGACAAGTAAGAAGAAACAAGATCTACCTACTTAGTGTCTTATAATCTTACGACGACCACGCTTTGATACCAACTATTGTTCCAGGAGGAAGAACCAACAGTAGATATGTCTACCATAAGTAACACTTCTCACAAATAACAAACAATGAATATGAGAACTCTTTTAGTCAGAAAAAAACCTTTAAACCATGACGATTGATTTTAATTAATATATAATTAATTCATTCAAGTCAATCTCATGGTGATCCTAACAAACCCACAAACCCAATTGCATAACTATGATTAAAAGACATTCATACAATAAAATCAACAAACACATAATACACGTCTATGCTAACAAATGCAAGTGTGCTCAATAGAAAATAGAGAACACTAGCTATTTGTTGACGCAGAAAGCGTCCCTCGGGAAAAACTGTAGGGTACCTCGCTAGGTTCACATCAGCCTAATCCGTTACGCCCCAAGTAGACATACAAGTACTCGAGACTTTTAGCTTAGTCAATACCATGGTTAAATGCTCCTTTCCATGATATGTCTCTCCATCGAAAGTCCCTCTCCATTGTCTACTTTAGCTTCTCTTGGACGTTCCTGCCACATGGTTCCTCTAGTCCTCGAGTAATTATGGGCATGACAGCAATCCTCTGTATGCACACACCAATGGTTTAGGATTCTACACATCTTGACCATGGAAGTCCCTTCGTGGAAAACAATTAAGATGTCCAATGCTTCCTTTGAAGTTTCATAATTAGCGATCCTTCAGAACATCGCATTCAAGCCTTTTGAGTTCTACCGTACGGTTTGTTCCTCTTTTTTAGTCAATGCCTTGGAGGATTTCTCTTCAACCACTTGGTGGTGGGAGACCTCTAAACCCTTTAGACGCTCAAACACATTCTCTTATCAATGGAATTAATAAATGCTCTCGTATGAGCTTTCCACTATGCAAAGTTTGGTCCATCGAAGAGTGGTGGTCATCCAATTGAACCATCTTTCTTTTGAGAATTCATTCAAAACTAATTGGTAGTAATGATAGATTTCTCAAAGGAAAACTTGGAAATTCAACAAAAATAAGATATTCCTAATTTGTGTCTTCTGATCTCAGGACAACCACGTTGTAATACCAATTGTTGCTCCAGGAAAGGGAACTTGCAGTGGAAGTTCCCTCACAATTATGCACCGGACCAAGACACTATACCTAGAGTGGGGTAAATAGGTTTTTTAATTTTAGCCCAAATTGATTACAAATTAAAACCTACGTCTACCATAATTACTTTTGCTCACAAACATGAAGGAATAAATGTGAGAACCCTTTTAGTCACCACAAACCCTTTGAACCATGACGATTGATTTTTAATTAATACGCAATTAATTCACCCAAGTCAATCTCACAACGTTCCCAACAATCCCACAAACCCAATTGTACAACTATTCTTGAAAGATATTCGTACAATCAAATCAACAAAGACAGTGCACGTGTGTGCTAACAAACTTTTGTGCTCCTTTGTTTTGCTGAGAATTTTGAATAATTATCTTTTACATTGTTGGATAGATTGGTTAGGAAAGGCATTTATACACCAAAAAAAATTTAAATCAAAAAAATCAATGGGCGCAAGCTTATATCCGAATTCAAGCCAGATTGACAGGGGTCCTTTTTGTTTTGATTTCATGTAAATAGTAGTTAGATTTCTTTTATTGTTATTGTTTTATTTTTCATGATGTTGTAGTGAAGATTTTAGCATGAAGTTGGTTACCACTCCCTAATTTGGACTCAATTCATGTTAAGCATCATTGTAACAAATCTTTTTCAGTACCACACACGAGTTTAAGTTGGGGGTGTAAACATGTTTTTTTTGTGTTTCATATTCCCTTTCATGTGTATATAAAAAAGAAAAATGAAAAAAAAGGGAGTATCTTATTTCCCATGTTACTTTCATATTTCTAATTGCATGATTCCTTATGCATGGTTCAAGTTAGGGGGTGAGGTGCACTATTTACATGTTCCACCACTTTTTCTATAGAATAGTTGGAAATGTGAAAATTTTGAAAATTTTGGACATTTTTTGTGGAAAATATCTAATATTGAACTATATTCCCCTATCCTAATTGTTATGGGATTTGTGATTGCTTGATCCTCATTTTGAACTTTGAAAACATGAGTACACCATAGAAGTTTATCCTATGCCTGAGTATCAAATACATGTTTACTTTCGAACTCAACCGTAGTGCACCTTGAATGTGTTATTTTGGTAATTTATTGATTGGATCCGCATTTCAGTGCTTGACATGAACAATGGAGATGAGTAAGGACCCAAGAGAGCTTTAGTGTCAATCCCTCTTGGAGGGAACTTACGTTTACTCAAAAGAATAACTTTTCAAATTTAAATCTGTTCAATAATCTCATTATGCTTGCTTTGATTAGAGTGCATTTGGGTAGTTGATTGACTTTGTCTTAAAATGAAAAATGCTCCCCCATGCTTATCTATAAATGATCTTGGGCCATCTTTGTTTTACTTTGAGCCTTTAACCCTTGTTCTTCAAAAAGAATTATCCCCAGTGCCGTGATTGAGCCTTATTTAATTTTTTTTTTATATGCTGCATGTTTGACCAAGCTAGTGCAAAAATGAAAAAAAATTACCACAGCTTGGTTATTCCGAGACTGAACATAAGAGGTCATAAAGCAGAATAGTGGTGTGAAAACTCAACAAAAGGGATGAATGACGTTGAATTCAAACAGTGAATGGAAAAGAAAGAAAACCCAAAAAAAAAAAAAAAGAGAAGAAAGGGGTGGAAGAAGAACGGAAAGACAAAAAAAAAGGAAAATGTTAAGAAAAAAAAAAGAGAAGCAAAGAGTGAAGTGAACGTGTTAGACTGAAATCCCAAGAAAAGGGAGATACTTTGAAAACAAAGATCATACACTCAAAACAACCCTCTTTGTTATCCTTTATCATTCATTTCACTTACCTCAATATCACCCTAGGGCCTCATTACAACTTTTGAAAGTCCTAAATGATCTAGAGAAAGCATGGGAAATGCAAACTTTTAAAGGAAAAGAAGGTTGATTTAGTTGTCTAGTGCCCTAACATCCCTTTCATGAGATTATGCCATGGTTGTTTAATTTTTTTTCAAGTACCTTATTTTTGGATTATATGTGAGCATACTTCATTTTGTGTGCAAGATTCTATCTCACATATATACATATGGAGTGCATGCCAGGATAATCATAGTGTGATTCATTGTTGAGAGAAACCCTTAGTGAGTTTTGCATCGAAGCTGAATTTGGATAGCCAAGTGATTGTGAATTCTGTTGGGTAAATGTTTAAATTGCATATTCATTTCACACACATGAGTTGAAAGGAAATGTGTAGGTGTATACTATAGAATAGCATTTAATGCTATGATGAAACTCATGTGTGATTGCTTCGGGTGTTCGGAGCAAGTTGTTTTTGACATCCAAGTGCTAGTTAGGATAACGACATATGTTTCAAATGCTGGATATGAGGAAAAGAAGTTTGTAGGTACCTTCACTGAAAACCTTCACGAGACAAAACTCGTCCACTAGGGAACACCTAGGAGTTTAAAGGCTTATTGTATATGCTAAATGCAATTGCGGAATTAGTATAGGTTTATTTTTTTTTGCTTAATTTTTACATTTAGTTTGCTAGGGACTAGCAAAGCTTAAGTTGGGGGGGTGCGATAAGCATGTAAATATTGTATATTTAACGTCCTCATTACATGCATTTTAACTCAAATTTCCATTTAATTACTTAGATTTAATCGAAATTAGGAATAATGTTGAAATCTTGATGTTGCAAGTAATTGTTGCGTAAATGTTGGATTTCGGAACCCTGCAACTTAGTGTGAATGAGTGGTGAAGAGATAGACACATTACAGGAGGATTAGGAGGCTTTAAAGTGAAATAAATTTAGTAGGCTGTGCTATTTGGTATCATAGGCACCGATATCTAAGCCTACTTGAGTTTTGGCACAAGCACCCGCACCATTTGGTATTGGTACCTCTGTTTTCCCCATTTTTTGACAATTATCCACTTCGAATCTGAAAGAGTTCAAAACATGGAAGTTGTAGATCTGGATGTCATCTGTCTTGTATCCCAATTTTAGCTCAATCCAATTGTTGGATCAAAATGTATGAGAAATCTATGAAAACTGGTCCTGAGTTTGCATCCCCTTTACGACCTATCGATAGAAGGAAACCAAAACCTACGGGTAGGTTTTGCCTACTGGACAAATAACCTACCAAAAATCTACCTGTAGGTTTTGCTCACTGGATCAAAACCAATCGATAGGTTTTGTCATTGACCTACCGATAGGTTTTGCTGAAAATGCCAGATTTTGCAACTCATCCTCCACTTGCTTAGGGGGCCCACCATTGCTTCTCCAACACATTTCCTGACATTGTCTGTACACAACCATGCCTAGAAGACCCTAGTTGCTGACTTTTGAGGATGGAGAATGGAAAATGAAGAGAGAGAGGAGGAGGGAGTGATGAGCGCGTAATATTGCATATTTAACGGCCTCATTACATGCATTTTAACTCACCTTTGTATTTAAATACTTAGAGTTAGTCATATTTATGAATAATATTAAAATTTTGATGTCGCAGGTAATTATAGCATAAATGATGGCTTTTGAAACCTTGCAACTAAGTGTGAATGAGTGGTGAAGAGATGGATACATTACATGAGGATTGGGAGGCTTTAAAGTGAAATAAATTAAGTAGGTAGTGGTATTTAGTAACATAGGCACTGGTATCTAAGCCTACTTGAATTTTGGTACCAGCACCCACACTATTTGGTATTCACTTTGAATATGAAAAAAGTTTAAAACATAAAAGTTGTAGATCTGGATGTCCTCTGTCTTGTATCCCAATTTTAGCTCAATCCAATAGTTGAATCAAAATGTATGAGAAATCTACGAAAACTGGTCCTGAGTTTGCATCCCCCTTACGACCTATCGATAGAAGGAAACCAAAACCTACGGGTAGGTTTTGCCTACTGGACAAATAACCTACCAAAAATCTACCTGTAGGTTTTGCTCACTGGAACAAAACCAATCGATAGGTTTTGTCATTGACCTACCGATAGGTTTTGCTGAAAATGCCAGATTTTGCAACTCATCCTCCACTTGCTTGGGGGGCCCACCATTGCTTCTCCCACACATTTCCTGACATTGTCTATACACAACCATGCCTAGAAGACCCTAGTTGCTGACTTTTGAGGATGGAGAATGGGAAATGAAGAGAGAGAGGAGGAGGGAGTGATCAGCGCGTAATATTGCATATTTAACGGCCTCATTACATGCATTTTAACTCAACTTTGTATTTAAATACTTAGAGTTAGTCATATTTATGAATAATGTTGAAATTTTGATGTGCCAGGTAATTATAGCATAAATGATGGCTTTTGAAACCTTGCAACTAAGTGTGAATGAGTGGTGAAGAGATGGACACATTACATGAGGATTGGGAGGCTTTAAAGTGAAATAAATTAAGTAGGTAGTGGTATTTAGTAACGTAGGCACTGGTATCTAAGCCTACTTGAATTTTGGTACCAGCACCCACACTATTTGGTATTCACTTTAAATATGAAAAAAGTTTAAAACATAAAAGTTGTAGATCTGGATGTCCTCTATATTGTGTCAAAATTTCAGCTCACTCTAACGGTTGGATCAAAAGTTATGACAAATATACAAAAACTGGTTTGGACCTGGCAATCTTCCAAAGACCTACTGGTAGCTTTCGGCTACTGCTGTAAAACCTACCGGTGGGTTTAATCGTTCTACCAGCTTAGATTTTTGCATTGTCTTCACCCGTTTCACTTGTAGGAAGTTGTATTTCACTTGTAATCTTCATTTATAGTACTTTAATATCTTCTATTTCAAGTGTAATCAAGTTAATTCAATGTTCTTGCACTTCAATATTTACGACTAGGTTTTCTCTGCAACTTTTCCATTTTGGTGTGAAATGAATTTCTCTTTGTAGTTTACTTCTTCCTAGTTTTAATATATGTGCTAAGTTTCATTCTCAGCTCATTTTCATTTTCATTTCTTCATCATGTCTCTTTATATTGTGCATGTCTTTCCTTTTATTATGAGTAGTTAAGTTTTATGTTGGCTAATCCAAGGGAGAACTCCTCTTATGTATGTTATTTCAACTCATTTTCTTTCCTCCTCATAGTGTACGTTGATTCAATTTGACTAGGTTGAGTGTGGATGTGATTGTGAGTTCTTGATACACTGTAGACTTGTCACGGGGTATCATTGAATCCTCACCTCCATATTGGTCATGCACTTCCTACGAATCAATTGAAAATCAAAACAGCATTGGAGGAAGTTCTTGACTTGATTTGGCATTCCCATTGGAATGCGCCTTTGGATTAGCCAACACTTGTTCCATTTCATTTTAAGCAAAAACACAATCACCAAAACTCAAACTCAAAGATTTTTACACTTTTCCATTTTTCACAAAATAACCTTCACACAAATCACCTTCTTTTCCAGAGGAGACGACCTTGGAGTACCCATTTCAAGTAAAACACGACATTGTAAGATTCTCTCTAAGCTTGGTGAGCAATTTTGCACACACACAAGCCCATTTTTCCATTCCTTGCATCGAACCTGAGTGAGAGTGATACTCACCCATACATATAATCTATACACACATTTAGGATTCATGTTTGGAGGTTAGGAACAATGGGGAAACAAAGCAAGCAGGGAGGCATGGTGGGTGCAGGCAATGCTTGCCCTAGCCTATCAAAAGCATCACCTCACCTTCCATTGATGGGAGGTTTGCACACATAGGTTAAGGAAAGAGGGATGGATGAAATTTACCAAGATCTACACCATTTATTCAGCTACACACAAGCTTCTAATAGGATAAGGCTACCTAAGCTTAGAAGTAGTTTTAAAGATAGAAATCCCAAGGAAGAAGATGAAGTTAGAGAGAGAAAGCTAGGTTTTCATATTTCTTTACCATTTTCAGTGTTGTAAGCCTTAAATTACTTGTAATCTTCTCTATTTCCACTTTCAACTCTTTCATTTAAGTTGTCTGCAAGTTTAGCTAGTTTTTTTAGCATTTCAAGTTTTACATTTGGGTATTTTCCTTCAAACTTTGTATTTTGGTTATGAATGTTATTTCTCTTGTAGTTTAACTCTTTTCTTGCATTAATACTAGTTCCATGTTTCATTTTTTCATCATGTCTCTTTACATTATCCATGTCTTTCCTTTTATTATGAGTAGCTAGATTTTTAGTTGGCTAATCCAAGGGATATTTCCTCTTGCATATGTGAATTTGACTCTCGTTTATTCTTCCTCGTAGTGAAAGGTGGTTTGGTTTGACTAGGTTGAGTGCGGACGTGGTTGTGAGTTCTTGATATGTCGTAGACCTGTCACAGGGTATGCTTGAGCCCTCACTTCTATTTTAGTCCCTCGCTTCCTACAAATCAATCGAACACCTATGCACCATTGGAAGAATGTTTTGAATTGATTTGGCATTCCCATTGGAATGAACTCTTTGGATTAGCCAACATTGTTTTTATTGCATCTTTATCAAAATCTGGCTCACCAAAACCCAAACTAATAGATTTTACACATTTCCATTTTTTCACAAAATTACCTTCAACACAATTCACCTTCCTTCCTTGAGGAGATGACCTTGGAATATCTAATCCAAGTAAAACAGGACATTGCAAGACTCTCTCTACGCTTGGGGAGCAATTTTGCACACACACACACACATATTTTGTTCATTCACACACGTTTTTCCCATTTCTTGCATGGAACCGAAGTGAGAGTGACACTCACCTATCCATATAACTCATATGCACATGACCGGGTGATGATCGGAGATTATGAACGACAAAAAAACACCAAGCATTTGTGGTGCCATTGTTGGGAAAGGTTAAGCATTGAGTTCGAAGGTGATTTTAGAAGGTGATTTTAGACGGCATAGGTAAGTCTCGTGATTTTCATCACGGGCCAAGGTATGTCCTCTCATTTGTAAATAGTTTGTGTTTTGTGTTATGTTTTCTAATTTTTATGAAATATGTTAAATGCCTCAAATTTTGAAAATGTGTGTGAGATTTGTGATGAGTATGAGCACATCACTAGTGAGTGTCCATTAAATTATATGGTTCAAGACTTTGTATGTTAAAGATCAATTCCAATATTGGGCCCCAAAAATTTTTATCCCAACCATTATGTTGCAATGAGTTATCCAAATTATGGTTGGGGGAACGAACCTTAAAATTTGTCATCTGATCTCACTCCACCAAATGAATTTTGCCATTATCCAACATATGAGGACTCAACCGAACAAGAATTGGATAATACTCTTTGCGAGTTTATGCTACACCAAATGGAAATAAATGCCCAAGTAGCCCAACAATTTTTTGAAATTAGAGATGATCTTATTGCATTAACTAATGTTATAATTACTAATTGTGAAAAACAACATCTTGAGCATAGTCAATGTATTGAGGATGATCATTTCTACGGAAAGCAATTTGCGGTTGAATCTGCCACCACTCTTGATTGTGAAAAACTTAATGAAGTTATTATCTCACATGTGGCTAATAAGCCCAGGGTTAATTTACCATCAAATAGTGGTGTTGAGGGTCACAATTTTCAACTTGGGGAGGGGCATTGAAATGGAGTTAAGTGTAGAAATTTATAAAGAAAAATTGTACACTCCATTGTTGGAATTGCATAAACTTTTGTGCACCTTTGTTTTGCTGAGAATTTTGAATAATTATCTTTTACATTGTTGGATAGATTGGTTAGGAAAGACATTTATACACCTAAAAATTTTAAAATCAAAAAAATCAATGGGCGCAACTCATATCTGAATTGAAGCCGGATTCATATGAGTCCTTTCTGTTTTGTTTTCATGTACATAGTACTTAGATTTCTTTTATTGTTATATTTTTATTTTTCAGGATGTTGTAGTGAAGATTTTAGAATGAAGTTGGTTACCTCTTCCTAATTTGGACTCAATTCATTTTAAGCATCATTGTAACAAATCTTTTTCAGTACCATACATGAGTTTAATTTGGGGGTGTAAACATGTTTTTTTGTGTTTCATTTTCCCTTTAATGTGTATATAAAAAAGAAAAAAAAAGGAAATAAAAAGGAGTATCTTATTTCCCATGTTACTTTCGTTTTTCTAATTGAATGATTCCTTATGCATTGAGAACAATGCATGGTTCAAGTTAGGGGGTGAGGTGCACAATTTACATGTTCCACCACTTTTTGTATAAAGTAGTTGGAAATGTGAAAATTTTGAAAATTTTGGACATTTGTTTGTGGAAAATATCAAATATTGAACTATATTCCCCTATCCTAATTTTTATGGGATTTGTGATTGCTTGATCTTCATTTTGAACTTTGAACACATGAGTACACCATAGAAGTTTATCCTATGCCTGAGTTTCACATACGTGTTTTCTTTCGAACTCAACCATAGTGCACCTTGAATGTGTTATTTCGGTAATTTACTGATTGGATCCACATTTTAGTCCTTGACATGAATAGTGGAGATGATTAAGGACCCAAGAGAGCTTTAGTGTCAATCCTTGTTGGAGGGAACTTCTGTTTACTCAAAAGAACAATTTTTCAAATTCAAATCTATTCAATAATCTCATTATGCTTGCTTTGGTTAGAGTGTATTTGGGTAGTTGATTGACTTTGTCTTGAAATGCAAAATGCTCCCCCATGCTTGTCTATAAATGATCTTGGGCCATCTTTGTTTTACTGTGAGCCTTAGCCCT
This sequence comes from Ilex paraguariensis, assembly GCA_963454935.2. NCBI lineage: Eukaryota > Viridiplantae > Streptophyta > Magnoliopsida > Aquifoliales > Aquifoliaceae > Ilex > Ilex paraguariensis. The sequence goes on from CAUOFW020010169.1 coordinate 89,037, forward strand.
TGTTATTGGAAAAAAATTATTCCAAGTGTCGTGATTGAGCCTTATTTGAAACTTCGTTTATATGCTACGTGTTCGACCAAGCTAGTGCAAAAATGATAAATATTATCATACCTTGGTTATTCCGAGACTGACCATGAGAGATCATAAAGAGAAGGAATAGTGGTGCGAAAACTCAACAAAAGGTATGAATGATGTTGAATTCAAACGATGAATGGAAAAGAAAAAAAATCTAAGAAAAGGAGAAAAAAAGGGTGGAAGAAAAAAAGAAAGAGAAAAAGAAAAGGAAAATGTTAAGGGGAAAAAAAACAAACACAAAGTGAATTGAAGGTGTGAGACTAAAAATCCCAAGAAAAGCGATATTTTTTAAAATAAAGCTTATACACTCGGAACAACCCCCTTTGTTATCCTCTATTATTCATTTCACTTACCTCAATATCACCCCAAGGCCTAATTATAACTTTGGAAAGGCCTAAATGATCTAGAGAAAGCATGAGAAAAGCAAACTTTTAAAGAAAAAGAAAGGTTGATTTAGCTATCTAGTGCCCTAACATTCCATTCATGAGATTATGCCAAGGTTGTTTCATTTTTATGCGTGTAATTCATTTTTGGATTAAATGTGAGCATATTTTATTTTGTGCACAAGATTCTATTGATTAGCACAAAACATTGCATATCTTATGCCCATTTACATCCCTTTTACACTGTTTTTCCAGTTAAAATGAGTGGAATTGTAATGCTTATGCTATTAATGGAGTTTCGGTATGTTTACAGGTAAAAGGGCCTTAAAGGGTGCTTGTTAGGCCCTAACATGTTGCTTGAGTTGATTGGAAATGGGATGGAGGCTTGATGATTGCTTGAAAGGTGGAGGAACCAAGATTTTGGCAAAACAAGGGAAATCCTATCGGTAGGCCCTACTAGTAGGTTTTAGCTACTGGACATGCACCTACTGCAAACCTACCGATAGTTTTTGCTCAATGGAGTGAAACTTACCAGTCGGTTTCCATCGACCTACCGGTAAATTTTATTAAAAATTGCCAGATTCTGCATCTCAAGCTCTGTAACTTTGAGGGTCCCACCAAGCACTCTCCCACTTGTCCTTGACATTCCTTACACACTGGACATCCCTTCCTCACCCTAGCTTAGACTTTTGGAGCTGTGGATATTATTGAGGAGAGAGGAGAGAGAAAAAGTTGGGTGTGCAGGCTAGGCCTGTGCTAGCCTACCCAACCAATCCCTTTCAGCCCCCTATGATGGGGATCACATCACACAAGCTAGGGAAGGCTCCATGGACATTTTTGGCAAGAAATTGCAGCATTAATCAACCATTCGGGAATATAAATTGTAATAGAGAGAGAGAAGAGTCCATGGTAGTAGATGAATAGTGCTAGAGAGAGAAGTTAATATTTTTGCATTTTCTTTCACACATTGTCTTATAATCCCTTGTAAGAATCTTGTAAGCTTCATTTAATGTCTTTAATGCTATTTACTACAAGTGCATTTCAAGTTTAGTCTTTCATTATAGCTTTCATCATTAATGTTTTCAAATTCTTCATTTGCAAGCTTTAAGATGGGTATTAAATGCACTTTCCTATAGTTTATGTTTTCTTGCATTAACTTAGCTCCAATCTTCACTTCTATACAATGTCTTTCCATTACATTATTGTTTTTGCCTTAAGTGTGGGTAGCTAAGCTTTTAAGTTAGCTAATCCAAGGGCCACCTATTATTGGGTATGTCATTTCAACTCATTTTCCTTCCTACTCCTATTGTATGTTGACTCGGTTTGACTAGGTTGAGTGTGGACCTAGGTGTGAGTCTTTGATATCCCGTAGACTTGTCACGGGTTATGCTTGAATCCTCACTTCTATTTCATCCTTCACTTTCCACGAATCAATCGATCATCTAGACACCATTGGAGGAAAGTTTGGCTTGGCATTCCCATTGGAATGAACCCTTCGGATTAGCCAACACTTGTTTTCCATTTTAATTCCGTCAAGAGACAAACACAAATCACCAAACTTAAACATCAAAGATTTTTACACTTTTCTCTTTTCACCAAAATCAACTTCAGCATGATTCACCTTATTTCCTGAGGAGATGACCTTGGAACAAGATTTCCAAGCAAAACACTACACATGAAAGTCTCTCTACACATGGGGGGCATTTTTTTTCACACACACACATTTTGCTCATTCCACACCATTATTCCGTTTTCCCATTTCTTGCATTATTCAGAGGGAGAGTAACAATCCCCTACCTGTATAAGCCATACACATATCATGGGATGGTGTTCAGAGATTAGGAAGTACAATGAAAACGAGCAAGCATCTATCTCACATATACACATGGAGCGCATGCAAGGACAATCATAGTGCAATTTATTGTTGAGAGAAACCCTTGGTGAGTTTTGCATCAAAGCTGAATTTGCATAGCCAAGTAAAAGTGAATTCTAATGGGTAAATGTTTAAATTTCTTATTCATTTCACACACACATGAGTTTAAAGGAAATGTGTAGGTGTATATTCTAGAATAGCATTTAATGCTATGATCATGTGTTATTGGTTTGGGTGTTTAGAATAAGTTGTTTTCGACATCCCTAGTTAGGATAAGGGCATATGTTTCAAATGTTGGATATGAAGAAAACAAGTTGTAGGTACCTTCACTAGAAACCTTCACGAGACAAAACTCGTCCACTAGGGATCATTCAGGGGTTTAAAGGCTTATTGCATATGTTAAATGCAATTGCGGAATTATTATTGGTTTATTTTAGTTTGCTTAATTTTTACATTTAGTTTGCAAGGGACTAGCAAAACTTAAGTTGGGGGGTATGATGAGCACATAATATTGCATATTTAATGGTCTCATTAGATGCATTTAAACTCAACTTTGCAGTTAATTACTTAGACGTAGTCGAGTTTGTGAATAATGTTGAAATGTTGATGTTGTTGGTAATTATAGCGTAAATGATAGATTTTCGAACCCTGCAACTAAATGTGAATGAGTGGTGAAGAGATGGACACATTACATGAGTATTGGAAAGCTTTAAAGTGAAAGAAATCAAGTAGGTTGTGTTATTTGCTAACATAGGCATCGATATCTAAGCCTACTTGAATTTTGGTACCGACACCTGCACCATTTGGTATTGGTACCTCTGTTTTCCCTATTATTTTATAATGATGCACTTTGAATCTGAAAAATTTCAAAACATGAAAGTTTTAGATCTAGATGTCTTTTGTCTTGTGTCAAAATTTCAGCTCAATCCAACAATTGAATCAAAATTTATGACAAATCTACGAAAACTGGTCCTGAGTTTGTATCCCCTTTACGACCTACCAATAGAAGGAAACCAACACCTACGAATAAGTTTTGCCTACTAGACAAAAAACCTACTGGAAACCTATGGGTGTGTAAAACCAGGGTAAATTTCAATTTTTTTTGAAAAATGGCAAAATGGTAATTTACCACTATAGTGCGGGTTGTAAACCTATATTTTTTCTAGATCTTGGATAATAAAATGGACCTCACCACTGAATTCATCTCGCGAAACTTAGCTATGCAGATGATTTTCATCAAATTCTGAGATAGTCAGATTTTATACGTTGTACGAGACAACTGGGTGTTGGATGAGCTCACAAACATCCCAAAAATAAATTTTATGAAATTTCCTTACAATTGAAGAAAATTTCAAATAAAAATAATTTGAACTGAAATCGGGATGAAATTAAGTCATTTAGGGACAAAAATGGACCCGAAAGTAGGAAACGTGCGACGCGATGTAGACCACACAATTAAAAGTATAAATAGGGACAAAATATCTGATTTTTTAGATATTTTCTCCCATTGTCTGTTGATTCACACGTTAGAAGAGAAAGAGAGAGAAGAGAGAAAAAAAAAAGAAATTCTTGCCTTCTTTCTTCGATCCACGGAGTTCCGACGGTCGGAATCCCTTAGACCAAGAGTTAAAGTTGATTACCGCGTCGAGGGCTACGCAGCCATATCAAGAACGAAGGATTTCATTGAAGATCCAAAGACGAGATTTAGAGAAACCTAGAGTTTTGGGCTTGGGAGGTGTTCTTGAGGCTTTCTACCATTCGTATTATACTTCAAGAGGTAGGGTTCCCTCCTACTTTGGTTCATTTCCTACCTAGAAGATTATATAGAATGGGTAAGTATATAGAATAACTTAGGTCACTTGACTATGGTTATGGAAATGAGGAAATGGGCAAGAGTTAAAGTCGATTACCGTGTTGAGGGCTACGTAGCCACATCAAGAATGAAGGATTTCATTGAAGATCCAAAGACGAGATTTAGAGAAACCTAGAGTTATGGGCTTGGGAGGTGTTCTTGAGGCTTTCTACCATTCGTATTATACTTCAAGCGGTAGGGTTCCCTCCTACTTTGGTTCATTTCCTACCTAGAAGATTATATAGAATGGGTAAGTATATAGAATAACTTAGGTCAGTTGACTATGGTTATGGAAATGACGAAATGGGCATGGAAATGGTTTATACAAATTCCTAGTTAAGTTTGGTATAGGGAAATCACTTGTGAAATTCCTTGGAACTTAATATTGTTGGGCATCCTATGTGTTGCCATTGTGCCTTATGAATGATGTGGACAAATTTGGGTGATAACGTGAATTATTTGCCTTAAAGGTATTTTGCTAAATTCCTATGTGGAATTAAGTTTGTTATGACATGAGTCTTGCATAACATGCTTGTGAATTTTTGTTGAGAATGAATGAGTAGAGATATGTTGTTAATACATTAGCATCATGATAATTTATGGTAATTATATGCAATTGATATAAATTGTCATGACATATGTTCAAACATGTGGTTAAATTAGCTTATATGACATTCATTACATATGGAGCATGACATTAATATTGTAATGATGCATTACATTGCATTTGCATGGAGGAAATACATCCATGGACATGAGCATGGTGTGTGCGTGCATGGTTTGATCAACACCATACTAGGTGATTGATACATGGGCTCGAGAAAGTTAGACTGAAGATTTGACTAAGTCGCATGGTTGCATGAAAGAAAAACTTGTGTCAAGTATAGTAAGAAGGGATAGATTCTCCCTTAGGTGAAAAACCCGGCTACCTGGTTCATATACTCCCCTGAGGTGAAATTCCAGAAAAGTGTAATGGTTTGCGGAACCTGCGGTACGATTCCAAAACTCTACTACCCAACAAAGACACATGATTTTGTTTTACAAAATGCCTGGTTCGTACACTCCCTTGAGGTGAAATTCCAGAAATGTATACTTGTTTTATAAATGGTCATTCGATGTGTATCATCCAAAAAAATTTTGTTTTATAAACACATGACCTTTATTTCAAAATGATCATTGGATGAAATTCATCAATGATAGATTTGCTACACATTAGCATTGCATTGTGTTGTGGGAGTTGGTGAGGACTTGAGTTAAAGTGCATGAATGAGTGTCATCTCATATCATGACATGACATAGTAGCATTCCAACATTTAATGGCGTATTCTTGTTTGGAATGGAAAATGATTGTTGAATTGTTGCATGTGCATGTTCCATATGCATCTAGGGGGGAGTAGCCTCTGTAGGGGATACTTTATTGAGCGTAGCTTACCCTATACGGGAAAATATTTTAGGTGCAAGGTTCACACCTGTGGAGGACTCTCATTTCGAGCCTCAATGATGAAGAAAGCCGACTTGTGGCTTTTGATAGCTCGTATATTTTTTGTAAAAATTATATTTTGGGCATGTAATCCTATGGAATTGTCTGTAATAGAACTTGTATATATTAGATTTTGTTTGAAAAACCTTTTTAAGTATGTTTTGGATGGTATTAGAGTGGGTTGGAATGGATTGGAAATTGAAAATTGACGAAACAGGCAAAACTGGATAAAGTGTACCGGTACAGCCTACCGGTATAGCCCTGTCCAGAAGGTAAATCGTACTGGTACAACGAGTTTCAGTGGGTTACCCGTACCGATACAGATTTTCCAGTAGGTGACCCGTACCGGTATAGATTTTTCAGTAGGTTACTCGTACCGGTACAGCCTTTCCAGTGGGCAACCCGTACCGGTACGCAGTACTAATACACTTTCCAAAATTTTGAAAATTTTAAAATTACTTTGCCAAGCTCTTGGGCTATGGGTTCTTTGGTTCCAAGGATATAAATGGACATAAATTAAGTATGAAATGTGGTACTTTGGACCACGATACAATTAATGGATAAAATGTACGCGTGTGGATTGTAATCTCGGTTAAAGGGATGTTATTGACGTGATGAGTTTGCGACAAACAGGAGTATTTTTGCGGGTTGATAGATGGTCAATGGTTAACAAATGACCCCCGATTTTAGGGGCGTCACAACTTGGTATCAGAGCATAGGTATACGATTTACCTAGGGTTGTCGAGCATGGTTCTAGATCATTGCATTCATTGTGCATTTCATGTTATGTGTTTAAATTGCTACATTTTAGGTGTTTTGTGTTATGTGGATTGTATGCATGGTGAAATGCGTATGGAAAGGAGGAACACTAGGGTTAGAAAACATAACCTTGGGGTTTAGAAAGGGATGAATGGAATAGTTCAGGGTGTAGAGTTGTCTACTAGTAGATGGCACATGCACTACTAGTGAGACAAGGAGAGAAATCATAGAGTTTAAAATTGGTCCCTATTTTGGGATACTATGTGAGGCTCTATTGTTGTCTGAAATGTGTGTAGATGGTAAATAGGGGAAGAGGATGCCAAGGTGGTGGGCGGAATAATGATCAACCACCACCAGCCTTTGACCATTAAGCCTTTGTGGAGGCTATTGGTGTTACGGCTGCTACCATTGCACAGACTAGTGCAAATGTGGGCCAATGAGGCTCAAGTAACCTTCACAGGTTTAAGGCACACCAGTCATCGACTTTTGTGGTAGGAGAAGATCTGATGGTGGTTGACCGTTGGTTCAGACAAGTCAACAAGATCTTAGGGGCTATGGAGATCACCTCCGATGCCACTAAGATAACACTAGCTACATTCCAGTTAGAGGGAGAATCCCATTTGTGGTGGGATTGGGTTAAGGACTCAAGGAACTTAGAGTTAATGCCATGGAGAGAGTTTTGGGAGCTCTTCATGGGTAAGTATTGACTTGATCTGAAATGTGTACCCCCAAGTGCAGGTGGTCAAGTTGTAGTAATAATCCGGTTAAGTCCGTAGTTGAATCCACATGGAACTATGATTGATGTTTTGAAGTAAGTAGTTATAGAGACTAAGTAACTGGAAACTTTGAGAGTTTGAAGTTGTCGGATTTCTTGAATAGAATAGAAGATTCTTTTCAAGAGTTTTCTAGACAAAATATAAGATAAATTCAAATATAAAACAGTCATCCTTTAGCTTAAGGGTTAGAACAAGTAGTTAATCCTCTGGTTTATTATTCTTGTGTTTTATAACTCAATTAACTCCCGTGTCAATAGCAAGTTCATTAGAAGATAAAGATGGATTGTGAGAATTAAGCACATGATTCCGATGCCTTTCTAGAAGTGGACAAGAATTGTCTATGCCGAGATTTAACCCGTCTACAAACAAGCAAGTGTTTCTACAAGGCATCCAACCATAGCATTAATGTTCCATTCTTTGGATAAAGCACGATAATAGTGAAGATTAAAATGTGTCATGAAGATCTAGCCTAGGTATTTGCCTTGAACCAACAGGTTTTTCCATGTAAGAGTCATCCGTGACATTGAAAGAACCCATAGTTATACAAAGTACCTTAGCTTTGCTAGATGCATTCAATCATTCAATAAGTAAAATAAAAAACATTAAAGTATAAAGGAAATGCACAAATATAGCTTCTAGATAATCAATACATGTTCAGCACCTATTACTAAAGAGTGAATGAGGAACTGCTCACTCTTCATGGCTTGAGTAAAGCTAGAAAAGTGAGTGGTACTCATCCCTCCAAGTAGAGAACTTACAAGAAAAAGTACAATAAATGAAGAGCCGATCTTCACCAAAGAATAAGTGAATCACGTTCCACCCTTCACGACTTTGGTAAAGCTCTAGAAAAATGGAAGATTTTCACTCTTATAAAGAAGAAGGAAGCTCAAGCAAAGGAAGTGAAAGACATAGGCAATGAAAGTAGGAGAAAGCTAGTCACTACTTGGAGGGTGGCTTCCTAAACCACCATATGGAGGGTTGCTTCCTCAATCAACAAGTGGAGGGTTGCTTTTTCAACCAAGAAATGAACTAAATCTCTTGGTACAAGTAAATATAACATACATCTAAGATTAATCAAAATGAGTGGGAGTCTAAGCCTCCATATAAACTTCTTACTAGTTATTGGTTTAGTCTAAGCCTACTAACCAAGCTCTCACTCCATACTTTACAAGAGAAGAATCCCCCTTTTACGCTCCCCTATTGGGATTATTTATAAGAGAGGATGAATGAATAGTGTATGCCGCCCAAGTTCAAGTGAAAACTAACTACTCTGCAGGCAGTCTGTGGAGGACATTCAAACATTGTTTTTATTTTGGCTATATGGACGTTCGAACGTTGTTTGCTGTTCAAACGTGGCTTCTGTCTTTGCTTTAGGGGCATTCGAATGCCAGATGGGGTTTGGCCATATCACTCAAGTGGTCTGTGGTCTTCTGTGGAACTCCATTTCTACACTCCATGTACATCTTGGCTCTTTGCATTCATCACTCTGGTCTTCAATAAAATCAAGTGGATGTTAGAACGTGAGTTGGCATTCAAACGTGGTGCTCAAGTACTTTCAGGGTCTTCTTTCTTGATTGGAACACACCATGTCTCAACAGTCTGGTCTTCTTAGAGTTCAAGTGGACTTTCGAATGTGGTTGCTTTATTCCAACCTTCTCCAATTTTTTTCCCTAATGCACTGGTGTTATATTAAAGTGTGATAATTGTTGTTCTTGAGCCATTGTTCAGTTTAGGACCTGAAATGTCATTACTTAAACTCATCAAAATACAATTAGTCCCAAAAAGACATAGTAAAATGCTAATTTTAAGCACTAATCACACCCCTTACCTAAATATTGCTAGTCTCAAGTAATATAATAATAATGGAATGTAAATCTATTTCTAATGCCTTTTTTGTAGGTCATTCAATTGCATTTAGAGTATATAACAAGTTGTTGAACCACTAGGTTTATCCTATTGGATGAGTGTTGTCTCGTGAGGGTTTTCAGTGAAGCTACCCACAAACTTCAGTCGAATAAATGTGTATGTAAGATTGCTAGTTGAAGTAAATTAGCATCATGGTCGTTGAGACACTCAACCCTTAATGTTTGACTTACATCCCGCATGCTCCTCTTTTATAGGTATTTATTCTATGCAAAAATTAGCATCAGTTACATTGGCATTTGGAATTCCTTGTGTAGTGGGAATGGCAGTCTAGAAACAAGAATTGATATATAACAAACATTCCACTTTACCACCTTCCATGGATAGCTTTTATTTAACAAACCTTTCTCATAATGCTCTCAACAAGAATTCGTTCCCATTATAGTGACTTATCTCAAAGGGCATGTGATCAGAAGATGGCCAATCGAAAAATCTCATGCGCAATTGGAAAAGGAGTAAAGCTTAAGGAACAAACTAATCATATTTTGGCATATTCTCATGGAGGAATATAGATGCAAATTAAGAAATACTATTTAACATACCCCACATGTAGTTGACGACCTACACATGCATCAGTCTTGAGATTAATTACGGCTTTTTGTAAGTTGTAATGTGGCCAAAGGTCAGTAGCTAATGAAATGACGTCAATAGTGTTCAAAAGCTATCTCGTTTTTATGCAGTGTAGCACACCTCTTTCTAGCTTCTCGACATTTTTCTTGGCAATGTTATTTCTTTCTTTCATTTTTCTCAGTTTTCACTTTCTTGGCAAGTCCCTGTCTATCTGTCTCTTTTTTTTTTTTGATTGTTTCCACCAATTTTTCTTTTATTGAACAACAACCACCATTTTCTATTTTTCTTGCCTTTCTGTATCATATTGATTTGTAAGAGAGTGCAAGAAAATTAGATAGAAAGGTATGTTGAATATATCCTCTTGTGGCTTGGTTATTATATAGGTATTTTGAAAAAGAAATCATTTATCGAAGGCTCAAGCATGGCTGACTAGGGATATAATTTTGCAAAAGAAATGGCCAAGACTCAAAATCATGGCCTAATATCCTTTCTCAAGTATGTGCACATGTAGGTGTCATATGCAAAGGTTCCCTGTGTGACATATCAATAGCTTGCTTTAGTTGCATTAATCAAATCAAATTTAATGAGATTATTCAAAAATAGATAGTGAAAAACCTTTCTGGAGTAAATGTTGATATCCTCTCAAAAGCATACCAACGCTCAAAACTCAGCATGGTATTCTTTATCATCTGCACTGGTTATGTCGGGCGTTTCAGGGAATGTCAGTTATATATCAATTCCATTTTCGAGTCTGATCATCTTGTACCTTAAGAACAAAAAATACCGATGTACATTTGACAATTTAAGCATAGAGATAATACCAGTTTTCAAAAACTTTTAGTTTTAAGTCTTGGTTGTTAAGTTGAGGTGTCATACCGATCATGTGCTTAGTTACTTTAACAAATAGTCTTAGCATCCACATCCGTTTCATCATTTATTAACAAATATCAATATATTAAGCTAAATATACATATACATTTAAACAGAAAAAAGTGATAAACTAAATCATTAATTTCTCAAAATGTGATCGTTTAATACAAATATCAAGGACTCCATTCAAATATCGAGGACTCCATTCAAGTATCGTTTAATACAAATTTTATTTTTTCTTCCTATTAGAGCAAAGTTTGAAACAACAATTAAGTTTAATATTTTGTATTTGTCAGTGAGCTCTCCTTGTCTAAAAAATCTCTTATAGTCCAAGAAAAATCAGCCACCCCTGTCAACTCCTTCCCCACAACATTCATGGGTACATTCTTTTTTGGGGGGTATGTTGGGTTCTGAACCCGAGGCACTTCTTGCCTTATTTCTCTTATATAATCTTCATCCACATCAATGTGGATCCCCATCACATAACTTTTTAGTGCCCTATTGACTATTTCTGCGTTGCAGTAAAACTCCCTCACCAAATCGACAACAACCTCCCCTTTGTTTCGCAAGTACAACCCCCAATTTCTTCTCTCCATGTCAGCAAAGATGCCTAATTCAACAAAATCACTCAAGATTACATCTCTCTCATAGACCACAACATGCTTAAGGAAGTAGTTCTCATACCTATCAGCTTTGAGGACGCTGGGGAATCGGGTTCGATCATATCTTCTCCTGATAAGCCTCCCATCTCTCTCCTCAATGACCTCTTCTACAAAATTTAGCTCCTGGTTTGGCGTATAATGCTTACCAAGTAGTTTGACTCTAAGCATGGTGTTTTTGATTTTTTTGAGCGTGGAATGGATTTGAAACTCTTGATTTTTTGGTGAAAATGAGGATTTTTTAGGAATGAGTTTGGGAGAGTTGATTTTTAGTGATATTGGAGAATGGTAGGTGTTTTGGGGACTGAGTACCCCAAATGGGTTCTAGGGTTTGAATAGTTTTGGAGTTTTTGGGGATTTTGAAGTGGGGTAGACAATCCTGGCTTATATAGCCTAAGAAGGATCATTCAAATGTCAATAACGTTCGAACGTATGTAGAAGAAGTTTTAAAATATCATTCGAACGTAAATGTCATTCTAACGTAGTGAGTTCCCAGTACTTTTGTTTTCTATGAGAGAGCAAAGTACTGTAAGGTACTCTTGTTCGAACGTCCTATTGGCGTTCGAACGTGACCATCGTTCGAACGTGCTATTGGTGTTCGAACGAGCTGAGCTCCCAATACTTTTGTTTCCATTAGAGACTTCATCAAAAGCTGAGTACTGCAAGCAACTAACGCTTGAACGTCGCTTGGCGTTCAAACGTTGAATCGAAAAACACAATTTTTTTCTGCACTACACTATACACAATAAAAGCAAGCTAAATACAAAAAGTGGAATTAAAATTCATGGCGTCTCAAGATAAGTCCCTACCCACGCTTCAGGTTGGTATTCTGGGACACTCCTTAGTCAGCCCATGCTTTCATTTCAGTCAAAAGAGTTTGTACAAAAAGATTTTTACACTTTTTTACAAAAATTCTGACCCTTGGCTTTCATCCCAACTACTTTAATTCGAGTCTCCCTTCGTATCTATGTAGTGCGGACAACCAATGACTCTCCCAATTTCATCTCTCACAAATCGGTTAAGCATAGTACTAGAATAGCATGGTGTCTCAGGGTAATCCTTACTCAGCCCATTCACTATCCATTCTAATCGATCGAGTGCACGACCAAAAATTGGTTTAGAACACTGTTTATACCTTTTCTTGTGAAATACTCTGCCACACTGTTTACAGGCACCAAGTCTGTTGGAACGATGACATTAGAGGGGTTTCTTTTACTCTTCTCAAATCTCAGTCTTTCTCACCAATCTTGTTTTTCTCATGATCACAATATGCACATCAGATGGAAAAGTGCGTAGAACTTCTAGACTAAACCAAAAAAGTTTAACATCCATGCTTTCTATGTTTAAGACTCACTATCTGGTTCTTTAACGTCTCCCAGTCACAAAGACGATCAAAGATGGCTCACAAACATAATCATCAATTTATACAAAATACAAAATAAGGTACACAATCTGATCAGAAATAACAACAACAACAACAACACAAATTTAAAAAAAATTTACGGGCACATATGAACTGTAGTTCTCACCCCCCAACCTAAATTGAACATTGTCCCCAATGTTTCGAATTTACCAGTATATAAATCTTAGAGATGAGGTTGAAAGGTAGAGATTTGTTCATCCGCTAACACCTACAAACAAAATACAGAAATTAATCTTTTTTTTTGGGAAATCTGGATTCTCGCCAGGACGAAAACCCTTGATTGTGAATGCCACAGAAGATGAAAAGTCATGTACAAATAGAGTAAACAAATATAGATCATGAGATAAAGGATTGGGTCTTCAAGTAATATGGTCATGGGGTTGTTGGGAGTTGGGTTGTTTTTACAGAGAGCAGCACACCAAAAAAGAAAGAAAAGAAGAAGAAGAAGAATAAGAAAAGGGAAAGGCGGTGGGGAAAAAGAGGAAAGGACGAGGATGCCTTATAAAGGTGTCCTTTCGGGTCAATTTTTATTGGGTTTTTCCTGACCCGACCCCTTTTTGTGTCAGTAGGTGCAAATCTCGAAGGGATGTTCTAGGTCCATTAAAAGAATTGTTTCCACATTTTTGACTAAATGCTCCAAAAAAGATTTCAATCGCTGACCATTAGTAGTAAAGATGTTACCGTTCAAGGGGTTTTCCACTTCTACTACTCCATGTCCAAACATTTTTTTAACAACGGAAGGTCCTATCCATCTTGATTTCAACTTAGTAGGGAAGAAGTGGAGTCTTGAATTAAACAATAGGACTTTTGAAAGGTTCAAAAGACTTCCACATTATGTTTTTGTCATGAAAAATTTTTATCCTGGATTTCGCAATCATGGCATTCTCATATGTTTCATTTCTCAACTCTTCCAGTTCGTTAATTTACAGTTTTCTTGAAAGTCCAGCCTTGTCCAGGTCAAAATTCATTGCTTTAATGCCCAATATGCTCTATGCTCCAATTCCACAAGTAAGTGACAAGACTTTCCATAGACTAATTAATAGGGAGACATGCCCGAAATTAATTTAAAATCAGTGCAGTATGCCTAGAGTGCATCAGTTAGTCTTGACGACAAATATTTGCGGTCTGAATTTACCATTTTTTCCAAAATTAATTTGATCTCCTGATTAGCCAATTCAGTCTGCCCACTAGTCTGTTGATGAATGTGTTTTATACCTATGAATTGAGTATTTTTAGTTTGATAAAATTATAAATTTTCAATTATTTTATGTTCATTTTTATTGTTTTTTGTGTGTTTTGATGTTATTTTGTAGGAATCATAATTTGGAAGGAATAATGATAAAAAGGGGAGAAACTAGGTCAATTTGGAGCCTAAAAAGTGGATTTTTGGAAGAGGAAGCTAAAGGGGAATTTTAGGCCTATAGAGGGGGGCACTCCCCTGTGCCAACATTCTGTCCAAATGGCGCCCCTGCACTGATTTTTTGGCGCTCGCGCGCTTGTGTTGGTTCATGATGCGAATTTTACCTTGTTTTTGACCTGAAATTGGACTCTAAAACTACATATATGCTAGGGTTTGTGTGGGAATGATATATTCTGAATTTTAGGAGCTAAAAACTTCTGCAAAAGCCAAGGAATTAGAAGAAAAATGAAGATAAGAACAGAAGGAATCGACATAAAGAAAATTGGTCTTGAAGGCTAGAGAATGATTGAAGATTGCACTTAAGTTTTCATTCTTTTCTCTTACTTTTATTTCTTGATTTTTGAAGATGTTGTTTAATTTATACGAAGCATTAGGGGAAGTTGTAATCTTAACTTCTTTTAATCATTCTATATTTCAATTCCAATTGTTTAAATAAAATTGAATTGATACAAAGTTAGTACTTGGATATTATTAGCAATAATTCTCCGTGGGAACGATACTCTACTTATCACTTTATTATTTGTTGATCATGTATACTTGCACGTAAATTGTTAATATCAAATTCGGACAACAAATGTTTAGTGTTGTCGCCGGGGAACTATTCTAGTAATTATTTTAATATTAATTTCAACCAATTTGATCTTAGTTTAAACTTATTTAATTTTCTATTTTAATTGCTTTCGCAAGCACTCTTGAATTTTGTTGGCTAACACGATCTAAAGGTCAGGAGTTACTACCGTACGAAGACGAAATTGAGAGAAGTTGTCGAAACTTGCTAAAATAGCATCAAGAAGTAAACAACCAAGAAACTATGGCTGAAGATGAACAAAAATCATTAAGGGATTATGCTATGCCTCTTGTTATGAAAATAAAATCGAGCATTCTAAGGCCCGCAATTCAAGCAACAAGTTTTGAGATCAAGCCAAGTACAATCCAAATGATTCAGAATTCAGTTTAGTTTAGGGTTTTGCCTAACGATGACCCAAATGATCATTTGATGATTTTTATAGAGATTTGCGACATGTTCAAGTATAATGAGATTTCCAAAGACGCAATTAGACTCCAACTTTTTCCTTTCACATTACATAATAAGCCAAAGAGTTGGTTGCATTCATTTTCGTCGAGTTCTATTATCTCTTGGACAGATTTAGCTCAAACATTTTTAGTTAAATTATTTCCACCATCTAAAACTGTAAGGATGAGGAACGACATCACATCATTCGCACAACCTGATTTTGAGACTTTATATGAAGTTTGGGAGCGATTCAAGGATTTACTCCGAAAATGCCCTCACCATGGTATTCCTAAGTGGTTGTGCAAGTTCAAACATTCTACAACAGGTTGTTTAGTGCTACCCGAACCAATATCGATGCAGCTACAGGTGGGGCATTGATGGGAAAATTTTTTGATGAAGCTTACGAGTTATTGGAGACAATGGCTACAAACAATCATCAGTGGCCCTTTATAAGGATCAATCAACCAAAGGTAGCATGGATTTATGAAGTTGATGCGGTTACTACATTTTCTACATAGGTGGCTACGTTGACAAAGAAGATTGATGCTTTAGGGGTGTAGCCTATTCAGAGTGTGGTAGTTGTTTGTGAATTGCGTGCCAGGAACCATCCGACCAATCAATGTGCAATTAGTTCAGTGTCCATACAATACATTGGTAACTTCAATAGGCAGCAACTTGACAATAATTTTAACAATTATAACCCTTGGTTGGAGGACTCAGCCGAACTTATCTTGGAATAATCAAGCCCAATCTTGTGCTCCAACACAATCATACCCATATGGCTTTCAAAATCAAGCTTCATAGCAAGAAAAGAATTCAAATTTGGAGGAGCTGTTTTTTAGGTACATAGCACAGAGTGAGACAAGGATGAACAGTATAGATGAATCAATCCGAAAATTGGAAAATCTAATGGGTCAGCTTGCTAATGCCATTAACAACCGACCTCAAGGCACAATACCTAGTGATACGAAGATCAATCCTAAGAGGGAAGGTAAGGAGCACTGCAATGCTACTATATTACAAAGAAGAAAAGAGTTACCTAATGTTGTTAGTGGAACTCCAAAACAATCACATGGAGATGATAGTGAGGGTGAAGAAAAAGATAGCAAGAATGCGGAACATTAAAAGAAAGAAGAGGAACCAGTTGCATGTTCTAATGGAGGTAATCTGAGACCTATTATGCCTCTCGTTCCATTTCCACAACGTTTGCAGAAACATAAATGGGATAAGGAGTTCTCTAAATTCCTGGAACTGTTTAAGAAACTGCAAATAAATATCCCTTTCGCATAAGCAGTGGAGAAAATGCCTAACTATGTGAAATTTTTGAAGGAAATTTTGTCATAGAAGAGAAAACTAGGCAATTTTTGAGACAGTGACACTTACAGAGGAGTGCAATGCTATTTTTCAAAAGAAGCTACCATCAAAGCTTAAAGATCCAGGTAGCTTTACAATTCCATGCAAAATAGGCAGTCAATTTTTTAGGAAAGCATTGTGTGATTTGGGAGCTAGTATTAATTTGATGTTGCTCTCAGTTTACCAGGAATTGGGGTTGAAAGAAGAAAAGCCTACTAACATCACATTGCAGCTTGCAGATAGACCACTCACTTATCCAAGGGGCATAGTTAAGGACGTTGTAGTTAAAGTGGATAAGTTCATTTTTCCAGCTGATTTCATAGTCTTAGATTGTGAGGAAGATAGAGAAATACCTATTATTCTTGGGCGACCATTCTTAGCAATGGGGAGAACACTTATCGATGTACAAAAAGGTGAGCTAACTATGTGAGTCCAAGATCAAGAGGTTACATTCAATGTACTTTCAGCTATGAAATTTTCAAATGAACCGGAAGAATGTTTTCGGTTTGATTTGGTAGAAGATTCGGTGAATAGGGTATTCATAGGAAGTTGAATTTCAGATCCTCATGAGAACGTCAAGCTATATAAAGAGGAAGTGTTCCCACATGGAGTAGTTGCAGTTAAGGAAGCTAATTAAAAAAAAAAACTTTCAAGGTGAACGGGCGGAGATTGAAGCAATATTGGGGCGGTGACATTCATCGTGAAAATACCTCAATTACCCTTGCCGACCTGGGATGATAGAGAAAGTAGTTAGGCTGAAGACTATAAAATAAGTGCTAATTGGGAGGCAACCCAAATTTTAGTTTCTAAGTTTTATTTCATTTTATTTTAATTTAGTTTTTTATAAGAAATAATGTAGTTAGTTAGTTAGTACATTTTAATTGGTGTTTCAATTGCTTGCAGGTCCGAAGGATTGAACATAAAGTTGGAGCACACACAAAGCCTTACTAGGATCCAAGAACAGCCCACCTATGTTTCCCAAATACACTCCCTACTAAGCGGACGACGAGGACGCTGACGATGATGCGACCTAGCAACATCTCAGGGAAGTCCTCTGTCCTAATTTTTCCTACTTTATACATTGAGAACAATGTTTAGTTTAAGTTTGGAGGTGTTTTCTTATTTGCATTTGCATTATTAGGTATGCATTCAGATAGCTTGTTTTGCACTTAAATAACATGTTTTAAAACAACTTGAGCAATGAGTTGATTGAATTTGATTATGGTCAATGATGAATGGGATTAATTGTTAATTTAAGGGAAATTAATGAACATGTTGAGTTTGTAGTTTGACGTACTAGTTGGTTTGACACTGGTTGTGATCTTTTCAGTCATGAGCACATATCTATCTATTTGGTTAGTTATTATTTGGAGAATTTATTTGGTTAAATGCTTATGGGAGATATCATTGAAACTTTAGAAAACTTATTTAAGCATCATTCAATGAAAATTGAGGTATTCATATAAGTTTGGGGGAAATATTGGTTATGATGGGTTAGTATAAAAAAAAAGTGAGTTTTTGAAAATTATTTTGATTTGATCCTTTATGAGTTAAAAATAATAATAATAAGAAAAAAAAGAAGAAAGGGGCATGTGGTGAGTAGATGATTTGCACTTTTTAGTGTGTCTGAATTATATTATTATACACCCATGTATAAGTGGTCAAATTATAGTTTTCTAGGTTTTAAGTCCAAGTATCGATCCTACGAAGATTTTTTAGTAATTTAGACCATAAAATAAAATAAAAAAGTAAAAGTGTTGTTTCAAGCAGAATATTGTTTCATAGCTTGGAACGTGAGCTTAGATTATCAACTAATTTCACTTAAATAAAGTACATAAGTAAACAAATCAAGTGCGTAAGTAAATATGTTAACAAGAAGAATATAAAAGATACCCTTCAGTTTAAGAGTCCCATATGCATTATATTGGTTAGATAATGAAAATGCTACCGTACGAAGATTAACTTCCATTTTATTGGCAAGTCAACCGGTTGGTCTAATGTATATAAACCATAGCACAACCGCTTCTTAGGCTAACGTAGGGTAATAAATCATAACACAACCGCTTCTTAGGCTAACTGGTTATATCCGCATCAATTGATTAATCCAAGCAAACCAGACGGACAAGCCATTCATAAGGAATACTTGAGTTATTCACTTGATCTCATGATTACAAGTGCGTACATAATAAACCATAATACAACCACGTCTTAGGTTAACTGGTAGTATTATAGTATAACACAACAACTTCTTAGCAAAGCAGGTTATAGACGTACCAATTGACTAATTCAAGTAAACCAAAAGGCTGAGCCATTCATGAGGAATACTTGAATTACACAATAGGTCATCTGTGATATATATATATATATATATATATATACCAGTTAAACATCCTCAGCATTCTGGTGGAGGACAAGCCATACTGGTAGGAACGCCGTGGTTGTTTAACCGGCGGGTCTTATGATGCACTGATGACATAATTCAAGGCATAACACCAGAATTATGCACATCACTGTATCATGCATTAAGCATATAATACATAGATAAATAAAATATAAATAAGACATCATCATTTCCATAATCTAAACAATAATATATATATGTTCCCCTCGCACTAGAGGGTATAAACGACTACTCACGCTCCATTGCTACAGACAAGCAAGGAGTGCAGGTAATAGTCATTACAACTAAAAATAAAACTTCTTTCACAAGGAACAATTGAAACGCAACCACCTTTATTATAATTCAAGACAAAAATAGTAAAAATAGAAATACAGAAAGATACTACAGAAATGTAGAAATACAGAGTGTTTATCAATTTAACATACTTCTTAATTTTACCTCCGGTCACGACCCTTTAAATACATGGACATATCCGGACTATCAAGCTAGTCATCACCCAAATACATTTTCGTAATCAAATGCTTCATAGGAGATACTCAATATCAACTCTATAAAGTTACGTTTCACATCAACCTCCACTCATTAAGGCAAACATATAAACAAAAGGACCAAAGAATTTTTTTTTTTTGTCTCACTCTCTTTTTTCTTTTCGTTTGGTGAGTGCATTTTATGCTCCATCTCACCTCCTATTGAGCGAGTGCATTTCACGCTCCATCTCGCCTTTTCTTGAATGAGTGCGTTTCACGCTCCATCTCCTGTTCAACATGTGTTTATGAGTGAGTGCGTTTTACGCTCCATCTCTACTAATTAACCCTAATTAGTGTGTAAATAAATTAATTAAGTAATCAATTTTGTAAGATAAAAAAAACTAAACATTATGAATTATAGTTTGTGCATAAATTAAAGTTTTAAATATTTTATGTTTAAGTTTCAGGGTCAAGTGCAAGAATACCAGAAAATACAGGGCAATTTTGCAAAACTTAAAACTATGAAGGACTAAGGTGTAATAAAGAAACATGGACAAATCAGAAGGTGACACTTGGCAAGCCCAAAGCAAAACACCTACCACTACTGCAAAGCTTAACATTTCAGAAGGTGGAGGTGGGGGTTTGGATCCCCCTCTTGTTTGAGTAGTTGGTTGTTAGGATTATTTTTTATAGTTTTTGTTCTTAGTATTTTGCTTGAGGACAAACAAAGATTTAAGTTTGGGAGTATTTAATGAGTGAATTTTATACCTACGAATTGAGTGTTTTCGGTTTGATAAAATTGTAAGTTTTCAATTATTTTATGTTCATTTTTATTTATTTTGTGTGCTTTGATGTTATTTTGTAGGAATGACCATTTGAAATGAGTCATGATAAAAAGGAGAGAAACTAAGTCAATTTGGAGTGTAAAAAGTGGATTTTTGGAAGAGGAAGCTAAAGGGCAATTTTAGGCCTTTAGAGGGGGGGCGCACCCTTGTGCCAACATTCTGTCCAAATGGGGCTCTGTACTGATTTTTGGTGCCCCCGCGCTTGTGTTGTTTAGTGACACGAATTTTACTTTATTTTTGGCCCGAAATTGGCCGCTAAAGCTACATATATGCTAGGTTTTGTGTAGGGATGATATATTCTGACTTTTTGAGGCTGAAAAAATCTAGAAAAGCCAAGGAATTGAAAGAAAATTGAAGACAAGAATCGAAGGAATCGACATGAAGAAGATTGGTCTTGAAGGCTATAGAAGGATTGAAGATTGCACCTAAGTTTTCATTCTGTTCTCTTACTTTTATTTCTTGATTTTCTAAGATGTTTAATTTTAGAATGATGTTTTTCAATTATGTTATGAACTAATTTTTTACTAAGATTGCAACAGAACCTATGTCTAGTTAAATTAATCTACTCTCGTTTCTAGTTCTATTGATCATACATGAGTTGTTTGTCATATTTTGTGCTTAATATATGATTGTGTGGCCAATAATTAATTTGACAACCTATATAAAATTGGAAGATGAATTCTAGGTTTAGATCCAAATAAGATGACATACGTCTGGTTTATTCTTCTTATGATTGAATAGCTGGGTTTGTGTATATGATAGGAATATACTTATATGTCATGTGTAACTTTTATGATAATTTGAACTTAATGAATATATTCCAACTTATTTTGCATAGGAATATAATAATTTAATTGGGAGAGATAATTTTATCTAACTATCGGAAGAGGTTTGATAAATAACTTTGACTCCTCAGTTAACAACTTATTTTGATCAATTAACTAGAAAGATAGTTATAAAGATTTAAACGAAGTATTAGAGGAAATTATAATCTTAACTTCTTTTCTTTAGTAATTTCAACCCTTGATTGTTAAGTTTAGATTTAGTTTTAATTTAGTCATTCCATAGTTCAATTCCAATTGTTTAAATAAAATTGAATTGATATAAAGTTAGTACTTTGATATTATTAGCAATAATTCTCCGTGGGAACAATACTCTACTTATCACTTTATTACTTGTTGATCGTGTATACTTGCACGTAAATTGTCAATATCAAATTTGGACAACTTATGTGGATGATACGGGGTTGCAATTTTGTGAAAAATCAAATATTTTTTCAACGAATTCGATAAAGGTGATTGAAAAAATGACCACCCCCATCACTTATGATTGATTTCGAATTCCAAAACGGGACAAAATGTTTTCTTTCAAAAATTTGATCACTGTTTGGTGATCATTATTCCGGTATGGAATTGCGTCAACTCATTTAGATACTTGGTCTACGGAAACCAGGATGTATAGATAACCAAAGGAAAGGGGGAATGGTCCCATAAAATCAATGCCCCAATAGTCAAAAATTTCAATCACAAGAATCGGGTTTAAGGGCATTATGTTTATTTTTTAAATGCTTCCCAACCTTTGGCATCTATCGCAAATTAAACAAAAGGCAGGGACATTTGAAAAGAGTGGGCCAGTAAAATCCACCCTACAAAATTTTTGTAGCGGTTTTTCTTGAGAATAAGTGGCCACCACATGCTTCAGAATGACAAAAGGTTATTACATGTCTGCTTTCCTGAGTGGGGGTGCAACATCTTATGATTTGATCCTTACAGTACTTAAATACGTACGGATCTTCCCCACAGAAGTTACCAACCTTCCTTAAAAATTTCTTTTTGTCTACGGGGGAGAAAAACAGAGGGAATGTTCTAGTAGCAAGAAAATTAGCAATATCAGTGTACCATGGAGTCTCATCAATTATGAACAGTTGTTCATCAGGAAATTTTTTATTGATTGGCAGTCCATCCTCGTGAAATTCATAAGTTAACCTGGACAGATGGCCTACCACCCCATTCTCAACACCTTTTTTGTCCTTAATGACCAGGTCAAACTCTTGAAGTAAGAGTATCCATCTTAAGAGCCTAGACTTGGCATGCTTCTTTGTAAGCAAGAATTTTAATACTACATGGTCAGTGCACACAGTAACAGAAGAACCAACAAGATAAGGACGAAATTTTTCCAAAGCAAAAACTATCGCAAATAATTCTTTTTCAGTTGTTGAATAATTCATTTGAGCATCATTCAAAGTTTTACTTGCATAGTAAATGACATGTGGTTTTTTATCTTTTATCTGTCCCAATACAACACTTACAACATAATCACTTGCATCACACATTAGTTCAAAGGGCAGAGTCCAGTCAGGAGGCTGAATTATTGGGGCAAAAATTAACATGCCTTTAAGCTTATCAAAAGCTTATTGGCACGTTTCATTCCAACCAAAGATTACATCTTGACTCAGGAGATAACAAATGGGTTTTGCTATGGTACTAAAAGCTTTTATGAATCTCCTGTAAAAGTCTGTATGTCCGAGGAATGATCGGACATCCATTACAGTCATGGGAGCGGGCAAATTCCCAATCAGATCTATTTTTGCCTTGTCAACTTTCATGCTCTCAAACGACACAATGTGACCTAAGACAATGCCTTGTGTTACCACGAAATGACATTTCTCCCAATTAAGCACCAGATTAACTTCCTGACACCTTATTAGTACTTTTTCTAGATTGGTCAGACACAAATCAAATGAGTCACCATAGATAGAGAAGTCATCCATGAATACTTCTAAAAATTTCTCGACCATATCACTGAACGGACTCAGCATGCATATTTGGAATGTTGCAGGAGCATTACAAAATCTGAATGACATCCTTTTGAATGCAAGAGTGTCAAATGGGCATGTGAATCTGGTTTTCTCCTGATCATTGAGTGTTATCTCAATTTGATTGTATCCAGAATAGCCATCTAGGAAATAGTAAAATTCATTGCCTACAATTCTCTCTAGAACCTGGTCCAGAAAGGGAAGAGGGAAATGGTCTTTCCTAGTCACCAAATTGAGTTTTTGATAATGAATACACATCTACCATCCTGTGATGACTGTAGTTGGTACTAGTTCATCGGCTTCATTCTTGACCACTGTGACCCCAAATTTTTTGGGCACAACTTAGGTTGGACTAACCCATTTGCTATCGGAGATGAGAAAGATTATCCATGCATCTAAGAGTTTAAGCACTTTCATTTTCACTACTTCCTTCATGTGAGGGTTCAATCTTCGCTGCATTTGACGAGAGGGTTTTGAATCCTCTTCTAAGTATATGACATGATTGCAGATTAATAGGCTTAAGCTTTTTAAGTCAGCGATGGTCCACCCAATGGTGCTTTTGTGGCTTTTAAGAATTTCAATTAGTTTAGACTCTTGCAAGTCTGTGAGCTTAGATGAAATTACCGCTGGGTACGACTCATCCTCTCCTAGGAATGCATATTTGAGGTCAGAAGGGAGAGGTTTCAATCCAGGCTTTGGTGGCTTGACACTTGATGAGAGTGACTTTGTGCCACTTGGTGAAAGTTCCTTGAATTTGGGGGTCCATGTATCAGCAGCATGATTCGGGTAATTCTTTGGATCATCATCTGTTGTCTCGCATGTGATAGATTCTGACAGAGAGGATTCAATGGAATTTTCATAGAATGTGTTATTCAGATGGTTCTGAACCAACGACTCAATGAAATTTATTTCTCTCTTTTCTTTGTCTTCTCCTGGGTGTTTGACAACATTAAAAATATTCAGTTCAAGAGTCATATTCCCAAAGGTGAATTTCATGTCTCCATTCTTGCAATTGATTAGTGCATTTGAATTTTCTAGGAAGGGTCAACCAAGAATTACGGGAATTTGAATGCTTTGCTGACTGAGTATCTAAGACGATGAAGTCAACAGGGAATACAAAGTTGTCCACTTAGACAAGTACATCTTCCACATTACCCCTAGGGATTTTGACAGATCTGTTTGCTCACTGAAGTGTGACACTTGTGGGTTTGAGTTCTCCCAGACCTAACTGCTGGTAAACAGAAAAAGGGAGCAAGTTGACACTAGCTCCTAGGTCTAGTAGTGCTTGTTCAATTTTGAAATTTTCAATGACACACGACACAGTCGAACACCCTGGATCTTTGTATTTTGGAGGGTTTTGTGTTGTAGCAAGGCACTGGCATGTTCTGTCAGGAAGACTCTTTTTTTAACATTCTGGCTTCTTTTGACTATGCACAATTTTTTCAAAAACATGGCATAAGATGGGACTTGTTTGATTGCATGCAGAAGTGGGATGTTAATTTTCACTTGCTTAAAAAGCACATAAATTTCAGGCTGATTATTCAACTTCTATGCAGTTTTGAGTCTGTGAGGAAAAGGAGCAGGAATAGGACATGATGGTCCCTTCTCTTTTGATGGTTCTGAATCTTGTTCAATCACAAGTTCAGGCTCCTCCTCAATTACAAGTTTAGGCTCCACTATCTCAGGTTCAACTGGTTCAGGCTCAACTAGTGAGTTAATAGGGATTGACTAGTTTTGGCTTGGGGATTAGCATGTCCCTAATGGTCTTGTCAATCACCTTGGGCTTGGTCTTGTGGAATTTCCATGATTGTGGGATTTTCCACCTGAAATTGGCCTTGTGGTGGTTTTGGTTGGGTAGGAAACTTGCCCTTCTCATGTGTGGTCATGGATTGGGTGAACTTTTGGATGTGGCTTTTAAGATCCTCCAAAGATTGAGTGGTATGTGTTTTAAAATCAGTGAAAGCTTGAGTGAAATTATTGTTGTAGTTCATTTGGCTTTGCATGAACTGATTCAGTGTGTCCTCGAGGCTCCTTTTTTGTGGTGGTTAGTATGGTTGAAATGTGGGAAGTCCTTGAGGTGGTGGGTGTGAACATTGTTGTTTCATGGGAGTTGGTTGTGTGTTTCTTTAACTGAAGTTCAGGTGGTTCCGCCACCCAGGATTGTATGTTTCAGAGTACGGGTTAGAGTAAGGCTTGTTGAAGTTAGAAATGACATTTTTTTGTTGCAACAAAACTTCATTGAATGTTGGAATGGTTGGACACTCCCCAGTAGGGTGTCCTGTTAGTGCACATATCCCACACACTTGTTATGTGGGAGGGCAAACATCAACTTAATGAACCTTTTTCATCTCTAAAGCTTTAAGCTTTCAAGACAGGGGTGAACATTTTTGCTCTTATGTCATCATCATCTTTCAAGATATACTTACCCCCGTGGGAAGTAGATGGTTTGGTTTCAACAATGGTAGGGGAGGCTGAGTCCCACATCTGAGAATTGCCAGATATGGTGTCAAAAAAATTGAATGTCTCTTCAGGACTCTTGCTCATAAACTCTCATTGAGCCATCATTTCGACAAACTGACGTAGTCTAGTGGGTAAAGAGTCATGGAATAATTCTACCAAGGTCCAATTCTCAAAAGCATGGTGCAGGCAGGACTGGAGTAGATCCTTGAATCTCTCCCAACTTTAGTAAAAGGTTTCTCCTTCTTTGACCGAATGATTCATGATTTTCCTTTTCAGTGCATTAGTGCGGTGTAGAGGGACAAACTTTCTAAAAAATTCATTTTTTAGTGCTCGCCAGTCAAGCATTGAAAGAGCTTTTAAAGAATTTAGCCATTGTTTAGCTTTATCCTTTAGAGAAAATGAGAAAAATTTCATTTTGGCTGGCTTAGAATTGTCTTGAAATGTTCCACATACTTCCTCAAACTCTTTTATGTGCAGGTATGAATTTTCTGTTTTGAGTCAATGAAATTGAGGGAGTAGTTGAACTGTCCCCGTCTTTACAGTAAAGAGGGGTGCATCTTCAAGAAAGATAAAACACGTGGGAACACTATTTCTTATGGGATTTAAGTAATCCCACAGAGTTTGAATGTTAGGCATTTCCCCCTCTCTCACAGGAATTTCTCCTCGACTCTCCATTTGCCATTTTACTTTCAGAAGAGTCTGCTACTAATCTAGGTGAAGGTGGTTCCGGTTGATTCACAGACCCATAAGATTCTGCCGGCAAATTTTGATAGTGAGAAGCATCCTCAGACATAAAAATAATTAAAATAAATTTATACACAGTGAAGCAAATATTTATACAAAAAGAGAATTTTTTGCCTTTTACCATAAAACACCTTTTATGGTTCCCCGGCAACGGTGCCAAGACTTGATCCGAAATGTGTACACCCAAGTGCAAGCGGTCAAACTGTAGTAATAATCCGGCTAAGTCCGGAGTCAAATCACAGGGAAATATGATTGGTGTTCTGAAGTAAGCAGTGACAGAGACCAAGTAACTGGAAACCTTGAGAGTTTGAAGTTATGGGATTTTTTTAAATATAATAGAAGATTCTTTCCAAGAGTTTTCTAGACAAAATATAAGATAAATTCAAATGTAAAATAGTCACCCTTTAGCTTGAGGATCAGAACATGTAGTTGATCATCCGGTTTATTATACTTATGCTTTATAACTCAATTAACTCCCGTGTCAACAGCAAGTTAATCGGAAGATAAAGATAGACTGTGAGAATTAAGTACATGATTCCGATGCCTTTCTAGAAGTTTACAAGAATTGAATGTGCCGAGATTTAACCCGTTTACAAACAAGCAAGTGTTTCTACAAGGCATCCAACCATGGCATTAATGTTCCATTCTTTAGATAAAGCACAATAATGGTGAAGATTGAAATGTTGTCATGAAGATCTAGCCAAGGTACTTGCCTTGAACCAACGGGTCCTTCCATGCAAGAGTCATCCGTGACATAGAAAGAACTCCTACTTATACAAAGTACCTTAGCTTTCCTAGATACAATCAATCATTCAATAAGCAAGTGGAATATAAAACATTAAAGCATAAAAAAAATGCAAAAATATAACTTCCCGATAAACAATACATGTTCATCACCACTTACTAAAGAGTGAATGAGGAACTACTCACTCTTTATGGCTTGGGTAAAGCTAGAAAATTGAGTGATACTCATCCCTCCATGTAGAGAACTTACAAGGTAAAGTACAATAAGTGAAAAGCCGAACTTCACCAAAGAATAAGTGAATCACATTCCACCCTTCACGGCTTTGGTAAAGCTCTAGAAAAGTGGAAGAGTTTCACTCCTCTAACGAATAAGGAAGCTCAAGCATTGGAAATGAAAGACATGAACAATAGAAGTAAAAGAAAGCTAGTCACATTTGGAGGGTGGCTTCCTCAACCATGAAATGGAGGGTTGCTTCCTCAACCAACATATGAACTAACTCCCTTTATAGAAGCAAATATAACATACATCTAACTACATGAGTAGGAGTCCAAGCCTCCATAAAGTTCTTTATTAGTTATTGGTGTAGTATAAGCCTTACAAACCAAGTTCTAGTCTTCTACAAGAATATCCTCCCCCTCTAAAAGCTTTCCCAAGGAGAGTATTTATAGGCAAGGAGGAGGGGGAGACAAGGGAGTGTGAAGGAATAGTGTATGCCACCCAAGTCCAAGTGAAAAACCAACTACTCTGCAGCCTGCCAGTGATGGACATTCGAACATTAACTAGTGTTTGAACGTTGTCTCTATTTTTCCTTTACAGGCGTTCGAACGTTGTCTAACGTTCAGACGTTTCTGCTGTATTTAATTTGTGGGCGTTCGAACGCCAGATGGGATTTGACCTCCTCACTCGAGTGGCTGGTGGTCTTTTGTAGAAACCCATTTCCACACTCAATGCACATCTTGGCTCTTTGCACTCATCACTCTGGTCTTCAATCAAATCAAGTGGACGTTTGAACATTCTTGCTTTGTTCCAACATTCTCCAATTTTGTTCCCTAATGCACTGGTGTTACACTCAAGTGTGATATTTGTTGTTCTTGAGCCTTTGTTCACTTTAGGACTTGAAATGTCATTACTTAAATCCATCATAGTACAATTAGTCCTAAAATGGCATAGTAAAATGCTAATTTTAAGCACTAATCACCTAGGTGTCGATGCAACATTACCATCTAATTGTCCCTCAACTCCCACTACCTATGCAGTCAATCAATCGTCTGGTAGCCTCCCACCAAAGTTGTACTTCCACCTTCAACATAAAAGTCGCTAACATCACCCCTCATCATCGAAAAGTTTCATAACTTCAAAGATTGATTCAATCCACTTCTGCCAATCTTCCGCTTCGATGAGTTAATTAATCCCACAAACATTGGAGGATTTAACATCATAAAATTCTCATGTAAGACTCAAACATGCATAACAAACATATAATATTTGTAATAAACATATTCAAATGAAACATCCTTATGTAGGGTTGGCAACAAGTATTTAATTAAGAGTAATGATATGAGACCAGAACCCGAACGATGGATATTTTAATATTTAGAGAGAATGTATAAATAATGTATGAGACTTAGTAAGATTAAATTATCATGGGGGGAATTGTTTTATTTAGGTGTGAAAAATTAAATAAGAATGCTTTCATGTATGTTAGTGAATGTGACATTATATGGGTGGCAAGCATGTGACATCCACTTCTTGTTATTCAAACAAAATGTGCTAGTGGATTAAAGGTTCGCAAAATAAATTTAATGGGTTATAAATATTTTTGATATGCATATATATATATAGAGAGAGAGAGAGAGAGGAGGAGAGAGAAATTTACATGTCTATATATATGCATACAAGGGAAATTTGGACATATACATATATGTATATAAGGAATATATATATGAAAGATATATACATATATATATATATCCTATCTATAGAAGGTAGGAATATGAATCAGATTTCCGACCTTCATTAATCTTAATAGGCTTACTAAATGATCTACTGGATGTTGCAGAATCAAAGGAGATTTTTACTAATCCATTAGATAATTGCTATATATCTTCTACATCTGTAATGGTGCTTTTACTATTTTCTTTACTAAAGTTTTCATTTTCAACTATCCATGAGTCTAGGAGCTTAATATCCTTCCAAAGGATATGCTTTGGGACTTGGATATTTGATTGGCTGGTACTAGATTGGATCAATAAAGTACTATCTTTGGGACTTTTCTTTAATGCATACACATTCAGGTTTGTGGTAATGCATTTATAATAAATTCTATAGATTAATACTATTGATCTGGTTTCTTCAACTAGTCTAACAATGTCTCTAGAAAGCTTTATTCCTAAGGTTAAAGCCATCGTGGTGTTTGGACATTCTAGACTTAGTGTGAAGTCAGGAAAGTAGTTAAAGTACACTGGTCCGTTATGGAGGCCAGTTTCCATTATCCTAAGGATACTGGGTTTGTAATCTACAAACCTAGCATCTCTTAAGGTTAATAGTGCTGCTGCATTCCTTCCTTGTTGAATTAATAGTTTAATTGCTACTTGAACTAAACCAAGGTGAATAAAGTTAAACTCTTTATCCCTATGTTTTTTAAGGGTTTGTTTACTAAGTAACTGACAAGTTTCTTCTTCCTTACGGAGGGCATAAACTTGTTTAATTGTTTTTACTTGGGGTTTTCGTTGAATGTTTTGGGATCCAACTGGTTTTGTAGATTTCTCGATGGGATACCTTTGGGATATTCCATCCAGTTCAGTCTACTTGTGACTCATGATACTCATGTTCTTCTTCATTCACTATATTAGGTATAGTGTTCATTGAAGATTTAGATGAGCTAGCCATAGAATTAGATATGAATAATCTACTCATTTTAAAATCTAAATTTTCAATTATGTAAATTATTATTAAGGTTTGACTCCATTGTGCGTACCCATTAACATATAACCCTCAACTTTGTTGTCTTCTTCCCAAAAACTACCTCTCACTAGGACTTACAACAGGGATCTAGACTTGTACTATTATACAAAGTCTAGGTGACAAGGGTAGAACAAACTTAACAATGATTTACAAAACTGAAATGAAAGAGATTTAAAACAAGTTAGACGATTCAAATATAATTGCATGGGTAACTATCCAGGCTGTCAAATGCCTCTGATTCCAAAATAATAAAAAGTGCAAAAGCCATAAACATATCAAGAGAATCACAATCTGTAGATATAAGGATTGGTGATGAATTGTAAAACAGAGTTACTAAAAATTTCTTTATCTTTTTTACTATCTTTTTCCCCTGTTTTTTTCTTATAAGTTTGATGCTTATAAGGTTTTCTGGGTTTTTTACTAGATTTTTCATAATAAGTTGGTTTTCTAAAAGTCTTTTTACTACGTTTATAGTGACTTTTACTATGACTATAAGGCTTATGTTTTCTGCGTTATGGTGCTACTGAAGGGAGACCATATTGTTCACAGAAATCACCCATTTCACACTTAGCCTTTTCTTTTCATCTTTTAATTGTTTACTAATTTTCATGTCAATACATATCCTCATTCCTTCTTTTTGGATGGTACTAACAAGATCACCGTAGGTTAGTGAATCATATTCAATGATTCCAGTTTCTTTACTAGGTGCTTCCCTAATCTAATGGACAAAGAGGTTAGGTAGGCCATTGACAAATTTTTCTTTCCAGAAAGATTTATCACAATCTAGCCTGAGTATAACTCTAGATATGAATACATCTTTGTACCATCTAAAATCACTAAGTGTTGGGCACCTAAGGTTACTGAGCTGGTCATGGATCCTAGCTTAAATATTACTGGGTGTTCCAACAAAATGTTTGATTATTGTAAAGATGAGAGTGTTAATCCCGTCATCTCCTGCTTTACCAATTCTTTCATTAAAAACTGGTATGCCTTCATCATCAAGAACAACAACATATTTGATATTGTCTCTTGATTCTTGTGTAAGGTAGTTATCCCACCAATTTCTTAACACTCCTGTGAATCCAGAGGTAATCATGTCAACTAATTATGGTTCAGTAAGGTCGAGATTGGAAACATAACTACTGCCAACCATGGATAAATGACTGATTTTGTTAAGAATTTATTGTTCATTTAATCCATCTATGTTCCATTAATAGAGTTTATTGGATTGAACAGAAAACTGATTACTAACATTCTTTTCTTCAAATTGAAGATCAGGTGGTGTTGGTTTGGGATACAAATTTTTACTAGTGCTAGTTAGGTTAACTTTTGAAAAAGTTAATTTATTAATTTGCTGGTTACGAAACTGTTCTTCTAATTTTTCAATTTCAGAATTAGATGAGCTTTCTGAGCTACTAGTTTCTGAATTAGCAGAAGTTTGGTTGATAACTGTTACCTGGGATGGTCCAGATTTGGATTCCATTTTATGGATAATTTCTTCAATTTTGTGAAGATTTTGCTTATCCTTTAGTCCTACGTTAGTTCTATCTTTAGGTAGGTTAATTAGAGGTTTCTCTAATTTTTTACTTGAAGATGACTTGATTTCATCAATTTTAGTTTCAATTTTATGAAGTTGTTTTCTTATAGTTAGTAGACTTTGGTTGTGAAGTAATTTTTCTCAATTACCTTTTTATCAGATTCATTAGTGGGAACCTTAAAAGGTGAGGTTGTGACTTCAGTATCCAAATGGCTAAATACTATGGTTTCTACTGGAGGGTAACTGGAAGATATTGTGGAATTTTCTGGGGTTTTCCACTTATGTTTTGTTACTACTTTTACTTCTTTATGATGGGTTTCCAAATAATCAAAAAATAGAATTTATGTTTCTATTTTGTGCATTAACTTAACTCATTGTTTTATTATTTCTTTCTATTGGTTACTATTGAATCTTTTAAAGTACTCCTATCTTTTAGATTCATTTTCTTTAGATTTGAATTCTTTGCCTAATTTAATCATGTTGGGTAAGAATAGTTCATTGTCCTTCTTAATGATAAGAAGTTGACGGTTTACTGGGCCAGTGTTTTGTAAGTCACTGGCTGTTAGTGAAGGGGTGAAGTCATCTTCGTCCTCTTCTTCTCTAGGACTAGGTTGCGGGAGACTCTGATGTGGAGTGTAGTACGGTCTACTAATTTGTGATGTGGAATTATCAATTCCTTTTAACTTGAATTTTCTTTGTAATTCATTAACTAATTCCCTATCTCTTCTAGAGATGCTGGAATATGAATCAGATTTCCTACCCTCATTAATCTGAATAGGCTTACCAAATGATCTACTGGATCTACTAGATCTTGCATAATCAAAGGAGTTATATATATATATATTTTATATATATGCATGGAATATAGATTTATATCTATATATATAGGTAATGATGGGGTTTCTCTACTAAGGAAGACATGCAAGGCAAGTCATTATGAGTGGTGGGGATTTAGAGGGGGAGGGATAGTTGGCGACTAAGAGGGGGAAAAGGGTGGGGACACATGAACACATTCAAGGCATGAAAAAAACAAAACAAAACAAAACAAAAAAAAAAAAGAAAGGAAGGCCTTTCTCTTAGCAAGTCTCGGCCAAGAACAAGAACAAAAGAAAAGAAGAAGAAACAAAGGGAAGAAGAAGGAAAAAAGAAAGGGAAAAACAAAAACAAGTCTTCTCCAAGACCTTAGAGTTTCAGCTAAGGGGTGGAGGCATGGCAAGGGGTGGTGCTTGGTGGTGTAGAGAGTGGGTACAAAGGTAAGATCTATAACCTACTTTTCTTATAAGACATATAAATGCAACTCCAGTATACATTTTTGGTGTTGCGTATAATTAAAGTATGGTATTTTTTTATGTGTTTTGGGTGTTGTATATAATAAAGTGTGATGTTTAGCATGAATATTGGGTGTGTAAGTGAAATTAGTGTTGTTAGAAATCTTATGAGTTGTTCTTAAATTTTCATGAAATTCCATGAATATGAATAATTACAAGAAAGTATGCAACATTTATGGTTTTATAGGAAATTATGCAAATTCAAGTATACTTTTCTTATACTATAATTTGATGAGGAAATTTTAATTAGGGTGTAACCAGTTTGAGTAAATATTGTTTTAATGGTTTAGGAAAACTAACTCAAATCGATTGAGTAGGTAATTCTACCCGCTATGAATAAATTATTTCATGTGACTCGAGTTGATTATTAAACTACTGGTTAAATCGATTCAAGTAGTTAATATTATTAGGTGTCAATGAATTATTGACTGTGATGCGATCTAATTACTACACTTGGTTCAGATAAACCAATCCGAGTAAAAGCGATACTATTTATTAATACTCAAATGGGATTGTGAATATTGGGTGCCAGGTTTGGGTACGAGCACTGCTAAGAACTATGCCCAAAAAGCTCAAGTGGAGGAGTCATCTGCATGATAGAAATTTTCTACAAGGTAAGTTCGATAATCTTTGTTTTATCTATGCGTACATAATTAATTGTATGTATGACTACTTATCTTATGAACTTTGTTGTGATTCAACGAATTAAGTGTCATAGTACTACGATGTAAATGGGATGCCTTCGTGACAGAAACAAATATTATGGCTCGAGTTGTCTATGTGACGTGTAAGAAGAAAAGCAAAATGGTTTGAGACGTCTAAACCACTGATGTCTACGTGACGTATAGTGTATGTGTAGTTCAGACGTCTGAGAGATGAAAGTTAATCATTAGGTTGGATTGTCTAAGTGACTAAAAATAATTAAGTTTTTCGAGTTGTCTTTGTGACTGAGATAAGTTATGGTAGAATTTGTCTAAGTGACAAGAACTAAAGTTATTGTTGTGCTACAAGGCGTCCAGAAGACAAACATAAAATAATATTTTGGTTTGAGTTGTCCAAGTGACGAAATTATAGCGATATGACGATAAATTGTGTTGTGTTTTGTTGTCTGGGCGACAAAACTGTTATCTTTGTGTGAGGCTGTAGAACAATGAAATTGGATATCAAGATAAAATTACGGAATCGTGAATAATATATTCATACCGATGAACAAGTGTGTGTCATTATTTTCATTGCTCTATTTCTAAAATTTTAAATGTGTAGTCACTGAAAAATTTCCTTGAAATCTTTTTGGGTAAATTGCACATCACCTTGAAGTCCACTATTGAAAGTAGAAGTCCAGTCAAGAGTTGTTGGGAGAGGGCTTGTGTCAATTTTTTTCTTTTGGGTCCTATATAATTTAAATATTTTTGTTATCTTCTTTGGCATGTAAAAGACCCTTTAAAATTTTTTTGGGCTATGTATATATTGTATGGTAGCGAGCTGTTGTGCTTGCATGTGTGTGACTTTTTATTAAAAAGTGGCTTATGTTATATTTTGCCAGGATGAGTATATCTTTAAAGGAAAAAAATATTAAAAGCAGGATTGCATGGTTAAGTGTGTTTGCCCAAATTATATTTTCAGTACAAAAGTTGAAACATGTGTTACATCTCATGAGTCTTCATTTGTGGTTCCCCAACAAGTATAGGTTGTCTTGCCCTTACCATTGCCTGAATTTCCATTCGCAATTCCACAAGTCAATTTTTTGATGCCGCCATTTGCACCATCATTTTGAATACCCGCTGGACCATATCAGGTTGGTTCTATTCACTTTCTCTGCCATCTTGTTCTTTTATACCTCCCACCTCATCCATAGATGATGCATGGGAATCTTCACCTTACCCTTGATTTTAACCCTCGAGATGATCCATTACACTTCCAATAATATAGCAGTAATGGACATCATAAACAAACATGCATAAAATTTTCATTAGCACATCAGACCCATCCCTACTGACAAACACAAACACCTTATCCTATCCACTGTCAACCAAGACACTCTTCTCTATAGAACCTATAAACCAAGGCTCTGAAACCAAAACTTGTAACACCCCGACCTAGGCCTTAAAACCAAAAATAATAATCTAGACACAACACACCTATCACGCAAACTTGCTATTAATTTTTATAAGCCAACCCTAGAAAAATTATAACACGGCCTCCTTAAATAAAAGTCACATAAAGTGTGAGCACACTGCCTCATTACCATTACTTGATCTAAAATGTGTACACCTAATTGCAGGTGGTCAAGTTGTGGTTATAATCCGGTTAAGTCTGGAGTCGAATCCACATGGAATTAATGTTGGTGTTTTGAAGTTATAACTGATACATACCAAGGAGACTGGAACCCTTGAGATTTGAAATGAGGATGATAAAATTTTCTAGATAGAATATAAGATTCTTTTAAATGAAATAATCACCTTTTAGCTTTAGGATCTAGACATTTATTTATTCATCCGGTTATTATATTTGTGCCTTGTAAACTACTCAATCAACCCCTAAGTCAATAGTAAGTTAATTAGAGGATAAAGATGGAATGTGTGAATTAAGAGCATGATTGCAATGTGTTCGTAGAGATTTGCAAGAATTTTTTATGTTGAGACTTAACCCATCTATAAACAAGCAAGCAATCCTACAAATCACCCAGCAATAGTTAAGTTATCCCATTCTTAATTAAAGCGCATAATGACAATGAAGATTGAAAAGTTGTCATGAAGACCT
The DNA here is from genome assembly GCA_963454935.2 of Ilex paraguariensis. Taxonomy (NCBI): domain Eukaryota; kingdom Viridiplantae; phylum Streptophyta; class Magnoliopsida; order Aquifoliales; family Aquifoliaceae; genus Ilex; species Ilex paraguariensis. The sequence continues at coordinate 124,534 of CAUOFW020010169.1, forward strand.
AGCCTGGGTACTTGCAAGGAATCAATGAATTCTCCTATGCCAAGAATTAACTTGTCTATAGGTGATCCCTGATTATACAAAGCACTTTTAGCTTTGCTAGAAGCATTTAACCATTTAATGTACAATGGAAGGATAAACCATTAAGCATAAATGAAGTGCAGAAATATAACTTTCGAACAATAATTTACAACTCCATCACCTCTTAGAAGGAGTGAATGAGAAACTACTTACTCTTCATGGCTTTGAGGAAGCTGGAAAAGTGAATGAATCTCATCCCTCCAAGTATATGAACTTATAATTACAAGTTAACATTCATTAAAAAAAAATGTGCTTATCTCCAACAAAGAATGAGTGAAACACTACCCACTCTTCAAAGCTGCAAGACAGCCAGAAAAGTGAGAGAGGTTCACCCCTCTAAGTGAAGAAGGAAGTTTTACAATGGAAGCTAATTAAACTAATGCTAATAGTAGAATATGACTAGTTACTTTTGGTTGGTTTTTCTACTTCCAAAAGAGAGATATCCCTAAGCAAGTTCCAAGGGATGGTATTTATAGGCAAAGAAGGGAGGTAAAAGACGGACCTAGGTGCTTAAAGCCCAAGTGTATGCAAAACAATCTAGCTCAAAATCTAATCTGCATGCATTTTATCATGGATTAACATTCGAACGTGTAAACATTTATGTAAAACCCGGATAAATTTAAACTTTTTATGAAAAATGGCAAAACGATAATTTACCACTATAATGCGAATTTAAAATCAGTATTTTTTCAGAGCTCGGATGATGCAACGAACCTCGCCGTTGGATTTTTCTTGTGAAATCTAGTTACACTGTCAATTTTCATCGAATTCCGAGATAATCAAATTTTTCACGTTTTATGAGATAACTGGAGGTCGGGTGACCTCACAAACGTCCCCAAAAATAAAAATTATAAAATTTTCTTATAATTGAAGGAAAGTTCAAATAAAAATAATTTGAACTTAAACCGGGATAAAATTAAGTCGTTTCGAGACAAAAACGGACCCAAAAATAAGAAACATGCGACGTGACGTGAACAGCATAATTAAAGACTATAAATAGGGGTAAATATCTGATTTTTCTCACTTGATCAGCTGGGTTCTCATGGTGAACAGTAGAAGAGACGGAAAGGAGAAGAAAAATCAAAAACTCCACCTACTCTCTATGATTTACGGAGTTTCGCTAGTCAAAATCAGTTGGACCAAGAGTTAAAGTTGATCATCGCGATGAGGGCTACGTCTACGTACCAAGAACGAAGGATTTCACCGAAGATCCAAAAAGGAGATTTGGAAAATTAAGAGTTTTGGGGCTTGGGAGGTGTTCTTAAAGGTTCTCCCTTTCATTTACTCTCCAAAAGATAGGGTTCCCTTCTACTTTGGTTCATTTCTTACCTAGAAAGTTATATGGAATGGGTAAGTATATAGAATAACATAGGTCACTTGACTATGGTTATGAAAATGAGGAAATGGGTATGGAAATGGCTTATACCAATTCCTAGTTAAGTTTGGCATAGGGAAATTACTTGTGAAATTCCTTGGAACTTGACATTGTTGGCCGTGATATGTGTTGGCATTGTGCCTTGTGAATGATGTGGGCAAATTTGTGTGATAACATGAATTGTTTGCCTTGAAGGTATTTTTCTAAATGTCTATGTGGAATTAAGTTTGTTATGGCATGAGTTTTGTATAACATGCTTGCGAATTTTTGTTGAGGATGAATGAGTAAAGATATGTTGTTAATACATTAACATCATGAAAATTTATGGTAATTATATGCAATTGATATAAATTGTCATGACATATGTTGAAATATGTGGTTAAATTAGCTCATATGGCATTCATTACATATGGAGCATGATATTGATATTGTAATGGTGCATTACATTGCATTTGCATGGGAAACCACATCCATAGACATGAGTGTGGGTGTGTGTGTGCATGGTTTGATCAACACCATACTTGGTGATTGATGAGTGGGCTCGGGAAAGTTCGACTGAAGATTCGACTGAGTCACATGGTTGCATGAAAGGAAAACTTGTGTCGGGTATAGCAAGAAGGGATAGATTCTCCCTCGGGTGCAAGACCTAGTTACTTGGTTCATACACTCCCTTGTGGTAAAATTCTGGAAAAGTGTAATGGCGTACGGAGCCAACGGTGTGATTCCAAAATTCGACACCTAACAAAGACACATGATTTTGTTTTATAAATGATCACTCGATGTGTATCATCCAACAAATTTTGGTTTTATAAAAACATGACCTTTATTTCAAAATGATCATTGGATGAAATTCATCAACGATAGATTTGCTACACATTAGCAATGCATTATGTTGCGGGAGTCGGTGAGGACTCCGGTTAAAGTGCATGAGTGAGTGTCACCTCATATCATGAAATGACATAGTAAAATTCCAACATTAAATGGCATATTCTTGTTTGGAATGAAAATTGATGTTTGCTTGTTGCATGTACACATTTCATATGCATCTAAGGGGGGGGGGGAGTAGCCTCTGTAGGAGATACTCTATTGAGCGTAGCTCATCCTATATAGGAAAACGTTTCAGGTGCGAGGTTCACACTGGCGGAGGACTCTCATTACGAGCCTCAAAGATGAAGAAAGCCAACTTGTGGCTTTTGATAGCTCATTCTGTATAATTTTTGTGAAAATTATATTTTTGGGCATGTAATCATATGGAATTATCTGTAATAGAACATGTATATAATAGGTTTTATATGAGAAATCTTATTAAGCATGTGTTTGGATGGTATTGGAATAGGTTGAAATGGATTGGAAATTGAAAACAAGTGAAATAGGCAAAAGTCAAGAAATCGTACTGGTACGGAGTACTGGTACGACAAGGTCTAGTGGGTTACTAGTACTGGTACATATTTTCCAGTGGGTTACCCGTACCCGTATAGATTTTCTAGTGGGTTATCCGTACCCGTATAGATTTTTCAGTAGGTTACCTGTACCAGTACAAATTTTCCAGTGGATTACCCACACCGGTACAGATCTTCTAGTAGGTTACTCATATCGGTACGCCTTCCAAAATTTTAATAGGGTTATCCAATTATATTATAATTTTGCAAATTTTCTCCTTCTATCCTTCATTATGTCTTTGAATAACTCATCCCTGTTATTTCATCCCCCCCCCCTTTTTTTTCTTTGTGAATCACAACTCATTTCTTGGATTGGTTTCTTTTGTATTTCTTTCTTTCTTTGCTCATTTCCTTTTACTCTTTTGTTCCCCCTTTTCTTTTTTTTTTCTCAACCCACATCCTTTCCTTTTTCATCTTCATAAAATCTGCTTTTAAGAGAATGTGCAAGAAAATTATATAACCAAGGTAGGTATATATATTTTTCCACTAGCTTGGTCAAACACATGGTTGTATTGAAAAGGATTTTCATTTTCAGGCTCAATCATGGCTAACTATAGATTTTGTTGCAAAAGAAATGGACATGACTCAAATAAAAAAAATCAAAAATGGCCTACAATCCTTTCTCAAGTCTGTGCATATGCATTTGACATGTGAACAAATTCTTATGGGATACATCAACAGTCTGCTCTACTTGCATCAATCAAAACAAACTTAATGGGATTATTCAAGAATGGAAAATAAAAACCCTTACTTGAGTAAGTGCTAATTGTTTGTTAAAAACATTGCAAGGCTCAAAAGCTTACCAAGAGATTCTTCATTATCTCCATTGATTATCATAGGTTTAGAAAGAATGTAGGTTATATCCCAATTCCATTTTCAAGCCTGGCTATTCTCCACTTTCTTAAGAGTAGCAAATACCAATGTACATTCAATACTTAAGCATAGAGAGAATACAATTTTTCACATAAGCACTATCAATTAAAGGGAAATAACAATGCAACGAATAAACTTTACCAATGCATGAATAAGATAATTGTTGCAAAACTAGTATAAACCATTCAAAATGTCCCAAGATTCAAAACACTTATATTGTCTAAAGAGAACAAAACACATTGTAAACCACAAAAAAAAAAAAAAAGAAATGAAAACAGTCACTATCAACTCAAGAGCCTGAAGGTCCAGTTGGTCCACCACCCAAACGACAGAGGATCTCATCTTGCTTTGCCTTGACGCTAAGTATGATCTCTCATAGTGTCCTCTTATCACCTGTCTCAGCATGGGCCTACTTTGCCTTTCTTTCTTACTCAGCATCCAAAGTATCTTGCGCCTCATTAGTGCCATGTCCTAGCAGTATCTCCTCCCTTGCTGTTTGTCCTCTAGTGTGGCATTGGCTCCTCCAAAATGATACATTGTTCAAGAATCCCATTAGCTTAAGCACTTCCCATTCTGGTTGGATCTTCACTCCCCAATCAATGCAAATCTCTGTCACTAACGTTCCAAAGGGAAGTGAATTTCTCTTAACATCACAACCTTTTATCATCTCAGGCAAGATTAAAGAGGGAAGATCAATGCTATGATTCTTTCCTATTACATACAAGAGCTAAGCTATGTCTGGCATAATTTCATTCTTTCACCCAAGTGGAGCAAAATTTGAAACAACAATCAAGTTAAGCATTTTGTATTTGTGAGTCACCTCTCCTTGTTTGAGAAACCGTTTGTTCCCCTACTTGAAGCTCACAATTCTAGTCAATTTTACTCCTACCACATCCAAACTCACTTTTTTGCTCAAAGGGCAGTTAGGCCTAGGTACCTATGCCACTGGCCTTACTTCCAAAATTGTTTCTTCACTCACTTTGATATGAATCCCCCTCACATACGTTTTGATTGCCCAATTCACCACCTCAGCATTGGATTAAAAACTCCCTAACAATTTCCTTTTCTGTATCCCCTCCATTTCTCAAATAATTATCCTAACCCCTTGTTTCCATTATCGACAGTATACCCAACTCCGCAAAAGGTTGCAATTCAATAGTTCATTTACACACAATGAGTTGATTTTGAAAGTAAGTGTCATACCTATCGGCCTTAAGGATGCTGGAAAATTGAGTGCAATTGAATCAACGGACAAATGCTAGCCTTCCATCCCTTTCCTTGATGATTTCTTCCACAAAATTCAACTCTTAGCTTATTGCATTCATATTTCGTCGAGTGGGCATCTTCATTCTTGGAGGCATCTTGAATTTGGTGGGTTTTTAGGAGGGATGGACTGCATTTGTTTGTTTAAAAGTGAGAAATTGTATGGGAATTAGTGACCCTACCAATTTATTGCCGCACATAATATGTAAGCACAGGACTAGTATAATTAGGCGTCTCAAGAAAATCCTTACTCTGCCCGTACACTATCCAATCTAAGCGATCAAGTGTGCGACTAGAAATTCATTCAAAACACTGAATATATTCCCTCATTTGAAAGAGCCTGCCACATTGATTGCAAGCACCAAGTCGTTTGGCTTGTCGACGTTTAGCATATGGGCTTCTTCAATTTTTCTTACCGGTCTTAATTTTTTCATTATTACAGAATGCACATTAGATAGAAATGTGTGTAAAACACCTAAACTGAAACAAAAAATCTCAACATCCATGTTTGTTAGTCTTAAGACACTATCTGGTTCTTTAACATCTGCAGTCACAAAGACAATTGAAGCTGCCTTTAAAGACATGATCATTTTATTTATTTTAACACATGAAAAGTTTTAAAATGTATATTTATGGTACAAATACGATCAATACTTCTCACCCCCAACCTAAACTCAACATTATCCTCAATGTTTCAAATTTACTAGTATGTGCAAAGTGCATTTAGAGTTGAAATAAAGAGATATGTACATCTGTCGAAGTTCTACAAACAAAATACACAATAGGGTTTTGGTCAACATTGGGACCTTGATGCATAAATGCATAAAGAAGAACAAAATCCATGAGTAAATAGAGAATTAAAATACAAAATATAAAACAAAGGATGCTATATGTTGAGTGTGAAGTAATGGAGCTTGTAGAGGATGAATTTCAAATGTAAAGAGAAAGAAGAGGAGTGGTGGAGCTTTTTTAGAAAGAGAGTGAAATATGAAAAGTCATGTGCATTTAGGGTTTTGATGCTTTTATAGTGATATTGTTCTGGTGGGGTCCGGTTCTTAACTTGGAAATTCTCATAACCCAACCCCACTTTGTGTCTGAATCCCAAAGATTTATTGAACATATTCTGGATCCATTAGAACAATGGACTCTACATCCTTAACAAACCCTTCATGAAATGGTTTTAGATGTTGACCATTAACAATTCAAACATTACCATTTGAAGGATTCTCTACTTCTACTTTTGCATATCCAAACACTTGCCTTACATTGTAAGGCCCGGTCCACCTTGACCTTAACTTACCAGGAAATAGACAGATCCTTGAATTAAATAGGAGACCTTTCTAGGAAGGAAAAAAAGATTTTCTCACTATATTTTTGTCATGAAAAAATTTCATCCGTTCTTTTGCAATTTTAGCATTGTCATAAGCGTCATTTCTCAACTCTTCCAACTCGTTAATCTGAAGTTTCCTTGATATTCCTACCTTGTCCAAGTCAAAGTTCATGGTTTTAATAGCCCAGTATGCTTTGTGTTCCAATTCAATAGGTAGGTGACAGGGCTTTACATAAACTATTTGATAAGGAGGCATACCCATAATTATTTTAAAAGTTGTGTGATATGCCCAAAGCTCATAAATTAATCTTAATGACCAATCTTTGTGGTCCGAGTTTACCATCTTTTCTAAAATAATTTTAATCTCCTAATTAGCCAATTCAACCTATCAACTGGTCTATGGATGACAAGGGGTTGCAACCTTATGAAAAATAAAATATTTTTGTCATCAAGTTTTCAAAAGGATGATTGCAAAAATGAGCACACCCATCACTTATGATTGATCTAGGAATTCGAAACCGGTACAAGATATTTTCTACTAAAAATTTAATCACTGTGCGGTGATCATTATTTTGGTATGGAATTGTTTCAACCCATTTGGGCACATAATCGACAACCACCAAGATATATAAATAGCCAAAGGAAGGAAAAATGGTCCCCATGAAATCGATGCCCCAACAATTTAAAATTTTGATTACCAGTATGGGATTCAAGGGCATCATGTTTCTTTTGGACATACACACCTATCTTTGGCATCTATCACATGCTAGACAAAAGGCATGAACATCCTTGAAAAGTTTGGTCTAATAAAATCCACACTGAAAGATTTTTGCAACAGTTTTCTTTGACGAAAATTGGCCACCACATGTTTTAGAATGACAAAAAGAAATTACTTGTATAATCTCTTGATTAGGTACACAACAACGTCTTATGATTTGATCCTTACAGTATTTAAACATGTACAACTCCTCCCAATAGAAATTACACACTTCTGTTAAAAATTTATTTTTATCCATCATGGTAAAGGAAGGGGGGGAACATACCAGTGGCTAAGAAGTTAGCAATATTAGCATACTATGGTAAATCCAAGATTGTGAATAGTTGCTCATCTAGAAAATTTTCATTGATTGGTAACTTGCCCCATGGAATTCATATGCAAGTATTGATTTGACCCCTATTTTTGTCCTTGATGATTAGGTCAAATTCATGCAATAAGAGTATCCATATTAGCAGTATTAGATTGGCATCCTTTTTTGTGAGAAAATATTTTAATGTTGCATGATTAGTAAACACGATGACTAAAGAACCAACTAGATAAGAATGAAATGTTTCTAGAGCAAAAACCACAACAAGCAATTCTTTTTCAATTGTGGAATAATCCATTTGAGCATCATTTAGAGTCTTGCTTTCATAATAGATCACATAAGATTTTTTATCCTTTCTTTGACCCAGCATTTCACTTATAACATAATCACTTGCATCGCACATCAATTCAAAGGGCAGTGTCCAGTCAAGAGATTGCATTATTGAAGCAGAGACTAACATATCCTTAAGTTTATCAAAAGCTTGTTGGCATGCCTCATTCCATACGAAAGATACATCCTGATACAGGAGATGACACATGGATTTTGATATGGTACTTAAATATTTGATGAATCTCCGAGTAGGCAAATTGCCTATCAGATCTATTTTTGCTTTGTTAACTTTTATGCCTTCTGATGAAACAATGTGACCTAAAACAATACTTTTTGTTACCATGAAATGACTTTTCTTCTAATTAAGCACAAGATTGGTATCCTTACAAGTTATCAAAACTTTTTTCCAAGTTATTTAAACATAATTCAAATGAATCTCCATGCATAGAAAACTCATCCATGAATACTTCCAAAAATCTCTCAACCATGTCACTAAAAAAACTCAGCATGAATCTTTGAAATTTTTGCAAGAGCATTACACAACCTTAACATCATCCTTTTTAATGCAAATGGGCATGTGAATGTTGTTTCTTCTTGGTCACCAAGTACTATCTCGATTTGATTGTACACAGAAAACCCATCTAGAAAATAATAAAATGCATGACATACAATCCTTTCTAAGACTTGATCGAGAAAGGGAAGACGAAAGTGGTCATTCCTAGTCACCGAATTGAGTTTTTGGTAATCTTTGCACATTCGCCATCATGTAACAACTCAGGTGGGTACCAACTCATTAGCATCATTTTTAACTACTATGACCCTAGACTACTAGAGAACAGCATGGCCTCTCATAAAGTACCTCATAGGGTGCCATCTATATGCTTGCCTAGTAACTATTGTTATAGGCAAATTCTACTAAGGGTAAGTGCTCTTCCCACTACCCTTAAGACCAAGGAAGCATGCCCAAAGCATGTCCTCTTAGGTATGGATAGTCCTCCTAGACTGACCGTCCATTTGAGGATGAAAAGTGGTTCTCAACATCAACTATGCCCCCATAACCTATTTAAAATTTTTCCATAAATGAGCTATGAACTTGGGATCCCGTGCCGATACTATAGATACAAGTACCCCATGTAATTGGACTATCTCCTGGATGTACAACTTGCATAATTCCTCCTAGGTGAAGGTTATCTGCACAGCTAAAAAGTTTGTTGATTTCGTAAGTCGATCCATGATCACCCACACCGTGTCATGCCCACGCAATGTCCAGTAGGTTACAAAATTCATAGTGCCATGTTCCAAATTTCACTGAGCCACCTCCAAAGGCTAGAGCAATCCTACTGGTCTCTAGTGCTCCGCCTTGACCTACTGACACGTGAGACATTTACTAACAAAGTCTCTAGCGTGCTTCTTCATCCTGCTCCAAGAGTACTATCGGTGATGATCATAGTACATCTTCGTGCCACCTTGATGCAAAGTAAAATGAGAGCAATGGAACTCATTGAGGATCCCATCTCTCATATTCGTAGATTGGGGAACCACAACCCTTACCTTGAACTGAAGACTACCATCTGCGAGAATGGCCCAACCCTTGTCACTTGTACTCGACTGTATTCGGTCCCTGATGGACAATATCTCTGTGTCCTACCCCTAGGACTTGATCACTCTGCTCAATAGGGAGGCATAGCCACTAGACTCCCCAAAGTGTCCTAAGCCTAACCGTTGTAATGTCGCCCGAACTGTCCTATAGTCTAAAGAATCTGCCACTCCCGGGAGCTACACTAACCAAGAATCTTATGCATAGTTAAAATTAACATCTTGCTATGCTTTTATAAGATTAATTGTGCTTTGATGGAATTTAAATGATAACATTTAAAGGGAAAATTTGTACAACGGCCTAAAGTTAACAACATCAAACTTTCAAACAACACAGGCATGTTCTAGAAGGGAATGGAAGAAAAAGGGAACAAAGCACCCACGTTCGAACGCCAGTCCATGTTTGAACTCCATTTTGAAATAATTGAAGACCTCCAGGAGATTACTAAGGTGATGACACAAGGCTTGTTGTAGCTACATACTGTGGAGGACAAAAGCTACATGAGTACCACGTTCAAATTCTAACAGCGTTCGAATGCTCATCAAATAAGAAACGCTTCCCCATTCGAACATTGTTAGCATTTGAACGTAAACCCCAGACAGGTTGTAGAAAGATTAGATTTCCATCTAAATTTTGTGGAATTCACTTTCACATTAAGCACTTAGGTGTGTACTTTTATCCCCCTTATTGCCTATAAAACCTTCCCTTGGAACTTGTTAAAGATCATCTTTTGGAAGTGGAAAAATCCTCCAAAAATAACTAGCTTTCTTCTACTTCATTATTAGTTAGCTTCCATTGTAAAGTTTCTTCAAACATGAACTCGATTGTGTGTATATGACTTATATGAGTAGGTGACTCTCACTCTCCCTTGGGATCAATGCAAGAAATGGGAAAATCATGTGTGGATGAACAAAAATGGGTGTGTGCAAAAGTACTCCCCATGCGTAGAGAGACTTGCAATGTTGTGTTTTACTTGGAATGGGTATTCCAAGGTCGTCTCCTTATGGAAGGAAGGTCAAATTGTGTTTGAAGGGTGATTTGAAAAGAAATGAAAAGTGTAAAATCTTGTGAATTTTGGTTTGGTGAGTTGTGTTTTGATAAAAATGTAAGAAAGCAAGGTTGGAAAATCTATAGAGGTCATTCCAATGATAATGCCAAATTGACTCAATTCATTCAACTAATGGTGTCTTGATGTTTAATTGATTAAAAGGAAGTGAGGGACTAGTGTGGACGGTTTAGGCACAAGTATACCTCGTAACAAGTATGGGATGTATCAAGAGCCCACAACCACGTCCGCACTCAACTTATTCAAATCAAACAACTTTACACCATGAAGAAGAATGAATGAGAGTCGATTTCATATACCCAAGAGGAAATTCCCCTTGGATTAGCCAACTAAAAGTCTAGCTACTCATAATAAAAGTAAGAAAAAAAATAATGGAAAGAAACATGGTAATGAAATGGAACATGGAACTTGTATTAATGCAAGAAAAGGTTTAAACTATAAGAACATGTTCATTCATACCCAAAAACAAAGCTTAAAGAGAAAATCCAATTGTAGAAATGGAAATACAAGAACATTAAGCTAAACTTGATTACAACTTAAAATAAATGAGTTTAAAGTGAAAGAGGAAAGGATTACAAGTAAAATAAAGCTTACTACAATGAAAATGGTGAAGGAAATTAAAAAACCCAACTTTCTCTCTCTACAACTTCATCTTCTTCCTTGGAACTTCTGTCCCCTTTCAAAAGTTTGTAAAATCTGAATTATAGTGTAAGACTTGGTAAATTTATTCCATCCCTCTTCCTTGGTCTATGAGAGCTGACTTCGAATGAGTGGGAAGGGATTAGACACTTCAAGAAGCAAGGACAAGCCTAGCATACACCTCACATGCCTTCACCAACCACCCTCTTTCTCTCTCATACATCTAACATCATTTTTCTTCCAAAAGCTGACTTTTGGGCATAAGAGACCATCATGGTGTGTGTCAAAGATGTTAGGGTATGGTTGGGATGACAAGAGGTGGGCCCCCGGAGTAGGTGGAGTCGTGTGTGGAAAGGTGTCTGGCACTTCTGGGCAAAACCTACCCGTAGAACATAAAAAATTTACTAGTAGAAAACTTCTAGTAGATTTTTCTATCAGTAGATTTTAAGGTTATACTGGTAGGTCGTAAGGGGGATGCATGCTCAAGACCAGCTTTCTTAAATTTGCAATGCCGTTTTTAGATTTGAAGTGTATCATGGACAAAATAGGGAATGCCAAGGTACCAATACAAAATGGTGTGGGTGTCGGTACCTATATTACCAAGTACTGATACATCCATGATTTCTTTCACTTTAAGCCTCCAAATCCTCATTTAATGTGTCCATGTCTTCACCACTTATCCACACATAGTTGCAGGGTTTCGTAAGCCATCAATTACTCCATGATTTCATGAAACATCAAAATTTCTACATTATTCACAAATTCAATGAACTCTAAGTAATTAAATGCAAAGTTAAGTTAAAATACATGTAATGAGGCCATTAAATATGCAATATTACACGCACATCACACTCCCCCCAAACTTCAGCAAACTAAATGTAAATATTAGGCAAACAAAAATAAACATCTTCTAATTCTGCTATTGCATTTAACATTTGCAACAAGCCTTTAAACCCATAGGTGATCCCTAGTGGATGAGTTTTGTCTCGTGAATGTTTCCAGTGAAGGTACCTACAAACTTGTGAAATTTGGGAAAATTTTGAATTTTGTTCTTAAAAAGGGTAAAATGGTAATTTGTCATCCTAATGTGTATTTAAAAAAATATTTTTATAGAGCTCGGATGGGATAAAGGACCTCACCGTTGGATTCGCATCATGAAATTTAGCTGCCCTGTCAATTTTCGTTGACTTATGAGATAGTCGAGTTTTTCACATTTTTCGTTGAAAATTAGGAAATATTTTAAATAAAGTTCATATAAAATATTTTTGAGCCTAAACTGGTATGAAATTTAATCGTTTCGGAATAAAAACGGATCCGGACAAAGGGGGACACGTGATGCGACTCGGGCCAAGCCTTGGAAATTATAAATAGGGCTAAATGTCAGATATTTCAACAGAAATATCTTTGATATTCAGCTGGTTTCAGACGTTGGAGAGAAAGAGAGAAAAAAAGGGAAAAATCCAATTTTGTCTCTACGATTCAAGAAGATCCGTCGGTCGGAATCGCTCAAGCTAAGAATCAAAGTTGATCTACGCGACAAGAGCTATGCGTGGGTACCAAGAACGAAGATTTTCACCGAATATCAAAAGGCAAGATTTTGGAGAAATCAAAATCTTGAGCTTTGGGGGTGTTCTTGGAGGTCCTAATATTCATTCTACACTTCTATTGAGGTAGGGTTCTGTCTACTTTGGTTTTACTCCTACCTTAAGGGGCTGTTTTTGGTGAGTGAAATATGACTGTTATGTGGTTGTTTTGTGGCTGAAATATGGATGTCTTATGGTTGTTTATGGGTTGTCCAAATGGACTATTTTTGGACATGTTTTATTGGGTGAAATTGGTTTATATGTGAGCTATTTTTGGACAGTTATGGGGCTGTTTATCGACTGTTTTTATGGCCTGTTAAGGGCTGCTTTTATGGCCTAATATGGACTAAAATTATGACTATTTTTAGGCCATTCATTGAATATTTTTAGGGCCATTTCATGGACTATTTTTAGGGTCATTCCATGGGCAATTTTTAGGCCATTCATGGACTATTTTTAGGGCTATTTCATGGACTATTTTTTACGACATTCATGGACTGTTTTTAGGGTCATTCCATGGGCAATGTTTAGGCCATTCATGGACTATTTTTAAGACCATTTCATAGACTGTTTTAGGGCCATTTTACATACTATTTTAGGCCACTTTACGGACTATATTTTTGCTCCGAATAGGGGCTATTTAGTGGGTTGTTATGCGGGCTAGTACATGGGTTGTTGTGTGTTATAATTTGCCTTTGTGATTAAGTGTGTTATTAACATAAAGATAGTGATAACATGCTTGGAATTGTTTTATGAAAAAGTGTCAATGTATATGCATGTGTGTGTTATATTGACGTTGTGACAAATTTGGTATCTATATGTTTAGAACATAACTTACCATGTATATGTTGAGATTGTTCATATGTCATTCATAGCATATTGAACATTGTAGCGTAGTGCATAGAGGCATCCCATTCATGGGCTTAGGCACGGGTATGAGTGTGTGTGTGTGTGTGTGTGAGTTGGGCATGGTTCATTCAAGCATCATTCTTAGTGATTGAAGGGTGGGCTCAGAAAAGTGGGATTGAATGTTTTATTGGGTCGCACGGTTACATGCATAAGAAAACTTGTGTCGGGTATAGCAAGTAGGGCTAGACACTCTCTCGGGTGAAAAACCCGGCCACTTGGTTCATAAACTTATCGGTGGTGAAATTTCAGAAAAGTGTTACAGTGTACGGAGCCGAAGGTGCGATTCCTGATTCCGATACCCAATAAAGACACAGGCTTTATATATATAAACTATTCATTTGATGGGAAACATCCAAGAATGAAATGGTTTTATGACATATGGTTGATTTCAAAATGATCTTTGGATTTGTTTCATCAAAGACGTTGTTTTACACATGCATTTCATTGTGTTGTGGGAGTCGATGAGGACTCGAGTTAAAGTTGCATGAGTGAGTTTCATCTCATTTCATTGCATGTCATGGTGAATTCTAATATAGAGTTGCATATTCTTACTTGGAATGTTGATGTGAATATGAACTATCAAATGTGAACAATGTATGTGCACTTAGGTGAGGAGTAGCCCTTGTCGGATATACTCTACTGGGCGTTGGCTCACCCTATACGGTAAATATTTCAGGCACGGGTCATACGCCGAGGGACGGCACTCACTCGGGCACTGAAGGAGGAAGAAAAGCCGACTTGTGACTTCCAATCCATTTAATTTGTAAAATTAGACTTGTAATTAAAATTTGGCATGTAATATGTAAAGGAATTGAAATAGAGTCTATATGGACAGTTTTAATATAGTCTTGCATGTTTGTATGAGTATGGATAATTGGACCCGGTGTGGCAAATGTTTACTTATAAATGGACTCGGTGTGGTCATTGTTGAATATTAGACCTCGGATGGGTCTTGTTATTATATAATGCAGAGATTGTGTTTTGAGTAGAGTTTCCCTTACAAAGGAGACTCCCCCAAATTTTTAACAAATGATGGACCCTGATAAATAGGGCACAACGTTGAGATATCGAGTTGCTTGGTATCCACGGGCGTTCCGCGGGTTGATGGGTAATCAATGGACCCCCGAATTTTGGGGTGTCACAGCTTGGTATAAGAGCATAGGCATACAAATAACCTAGGGCTCGATGGGCACGGGTATAGACCATTGCATTCAATATGCATTTCATGTTATGTGCTCTTCTTGTTACATGCTATGTGTTACTTGTTATGTGAATTATATGCATTATAGAAATGTATAGGGAAGGGAATACACTGGGATTAGAAAACATAAAATTGGGAGTTTGGAAAAAAGGGATGAGCAGTATAGTTCAATGAGTAAATGTCTACTAAATACTTGATCCCTAACTTGGGATATTAACTAATTAATCTATTGCTATCTTATGTGTGTGTAGATGGCAACTAGAGGAAGAGGACGTTGGGGTGGATGGAACAACCAACCACCACCACCGGCCTTTGACCAACAAGCCTTCATGGAGGCTATTGGTGCTGCTGCGGCTACCATTGCACAAGCTAGTGCTACGGCCGATACTATTGCACAGACAGATGCAAGTGGGAGTCAAGGAGGTTCAAATCACCTCCAGAAGTTCAAGGCACACAATCCTCCAATCTTTCTGGGAGGGGCGGATCCTATGGTGGCTAGCCATTGGTTCCAACAAGTGGATAAGATCTTGAGGGCTATGGATATAGAGGTTACCTCCGATGTCATGAAGATAGCGCTTGCTACTTTTTAGCTAGAGGGAGAATCCCAAGTGTGGTTCGATTAGGTCAAGGACTTCAAGAACTTGGAGGTAATGACATGGGCAAAATTCAAGGAGCTCTTTATGCGCAAGTACTTACCAACAACTGCTCGACATGCAAAGGCTCGGGAGTTCTTAGACTTGAGACAAGGGACGATGACGGTGATGGAGTACGTGGCTACATTCACAGAGTTAGCCCATTTCATCGATGACTACGTAGCCACAAATATGGCCAAAGTGAGGAAGTTTGAGGATGGTCTTAAGTTATCCATCCATGGTAAAATTGTGGGTCTTCTTCTACAAGACTTAGATTCGATGGTCGAGACTATTATGGCCATTGAGAGAAAGGTGGATGACGCAAGGAGCATGTGGGAGTCTGGTATAAAAGACAAGAAGAAGGAGGGCCAATCCTCTTCTTCTAGCTCGAGGAAGAAGCAGAGTACTTCTACTCCACAAGGGTTTCAGGGACAGGGCCGCAGCTATCAAGTCCAAGGCCAAGGTCAATCCTCCCAAGGTGGGAGAAATCAGAGGCCTTCCTACCAGGCAAGCCAGAGGACTTGCTATCATTGCCACCAACGGGGTCACATGAAGTTGGATTGTCCTCAAAGGCAAGGAACCCAAAGTTATGGGTCATCTCAGTCCTAGACTTCGGTGGGGCAGCCACAGACACATTATACCCATCATTACCCTACCATGGGCCAGGGGAACTACTACTAGTTCCAAAATGCTACTCAGGCTCAAACTATTTCACGTGCCAGGATTCTGCAATCTGGCCAGATAGACCAGGGCATGGGTAGAGGCCGAGACCAGGGCTTACAAGCTGGTACTTCAGGGACCCAAGGGCGTGTCTATGCCATGATACCTCAGACTGAGCCACCAGATGCGTCAGTGATACAGGATACATTTCTACTCTCTCGCTTATAGGCAAGGGTATTATTTGATTCTGGTGCATCGCATTCATTTATTGCTACATCTTGTGTGAAACACTTAGGCTTAGAGGTTGAGACCTTGGAAGAGCCATTGCATGTGAGTTCTCCCCTAGCAGCTAGGGTGAGAATTGATCAGATATGTCGAGGTTGTGAGTTAGAGATCTCGGGGATTCTACTCACCATGGACCTTAGGGTCATAGACATGTCGGAGTTTGTTGTGATCCTTGGTATGGATTGGTTGGCGGCACATCAAGTAGTCATTGATTGTGATCGAAAGAGGGTCACTAATTATACGCCAGAAGGTATTTGTTTCAAGTTCCAGGGGAAAAGCGTGATGCTTTACCTCAGGCCGTGTACGACTCTAGATGGCACAGACAGTTGATGGGTTGACATACAAGCCTTACCCTGGAGGACGAGGCGAGACAGGAGTTGAGCCTTTCTCGAGTTGTATGTGAGTATGAGGATATTTTTTTGAATGAGCTACCGAGATTACCTTCACATAGGGATGTAGACTTCACCATTGAGTTACATCCCGGTACATTGCCTATCTCTATGACTCCACACAGGATGGCACTAGCTGAGTTGCAAGAACTCAAGGTCTAGTTGCAAGAGTTATTGGATAAGGGATTCATTAGACCGAGCACTTCACCTTGGGGCGATTTGGTGTTGTTTGCCAAGAAGAAGGATAATGTCCTTCGATTGTGCATAGACTATCGACAGTTGAATAGGGTTACTATCAAGAGTAGGTACCCTTTGCCGAGGATTGATGACTTGTTTGATCAGCTGAGAGGGGCGCGGGTCTACTCCAAGATAGATCTCCGTATCGATTACCATCAGTTAAGGGTTAAGGAGGTAGACATCCCTAAGATGGCGTTCACAATGCAGTATGGGTATTTCGAGTTCACAGTGATGCCATTTGGGTTGATGAATGCTATAGCAGCATTCATGGATCTCATGCATAGGATATTCTAATCCTATTTAGATCAGTTTGTCGTGGTCTTCGTTGATGACATCTTCATCTACTCCAAGTCTAAGGAGGAGCATGAGGGTCATTCGAGAATTGTTCTCCAGACATTGGGAGATTATCAATTGTGTGCTAAGTTTAGCAAGTGTGAATTTTGGCTTACTGAGGTGAAATTATAGGGCATGTAGTGTCGGCTTCGGGTGTATATGTGGACCCGGAGAAGGTTGAGGCAGTTGGGATAGACAAAAGTTAGTCTTTGAGATACATAGTTTCTTGGGATTGGCGAGGTACTACCGGTGATTTATTGAGGATTTCTCTCGATTGGCTGCGCCTATGATGAAGTTGACCCAGAAAGAGATCAAGTTTGTGTGGAATGATTCTTGCGAGAATGCATTCCAGGAGTTGAAGAGGAGGCTTACTTCGGCTCCTATTCTGATAGTTCCAGAACGGGGACAGAGGTACACGGTCTATTGTGATGCCTCGAAGGACGGGCTGAGATGTGTTTTGATGCAATTCGGGAGGGTAGTAGCTTATGGTTCTCGACAGCTAAAGAATCATGAGCATAATTACCCCACCCATGACATTGAGTTGGCGGCCATTGTCTTTGTCTTGAAGGCTTGGCATCACTACCTGTATGGTGAGCAATTTGAAGTGTTTTCGGACCACAAGAGTCTGAAGTATATTTTCACACAACGGGACCTCAACATAAGGCAATGCCAGTGGATGGAGTATTTAGAGGACTATGACTTCACTTTGCATTACCATCCTGGTAAGGCAAACGTGGTGGCTAATGCACTTAGCCGAAGGTCACGGGGAGTTTTGACTAGTGTAGCTTCCCGGGAAAGGCAGATGCTCGAGATTGTGGGACAGTTCGGGCTATGTTATCTGGGTCAGGCTTAGGGTACTTTGGGAAGTTTGGTGGCTACGTCGTCTCTACTGAGCAGGGTGATTGAGTCCCAGAGTCAGGACACAGAGCTATTGTCCATTCGGGACTATGTACAGGCAAGTATAGGTGACGAGGGCTGGGCTATTCACTCGGATGGTAGTCTTCGGTATCGAGGAAGGGTTGTGGTTCCTCAGTTGGCGAATCTGAGAGAGGAGATCCTTAGGGAATTTCATTGCTGCCGTTTTGCGGTTCATCCAGGGGGCACGAAGATGTACCATGATCTTCATTGGCAGTATTACTGGAGTGGAATGAAGAGGCAGGTTGGCGACTTTGTCAGTTGATGTCTCACGTGTCAGCGGGTTAAGGCTGAACACCAGAGACCAGCGGGATTACTCCAGCCTTTGGCAGTAGCTGAGTGGAAGTGGGAACATGTCACGATGAATTTTGTGACTCACTTGCCACAAACATCACAGGGTAATGATGCGGTGTGGGTAATAGTGGACCAACTTACTAAGTCGGCACACTTTTTGGCTGTGCGAATGACCTTCACACTAGAGGAATTCTGCAGGTTGTATATACGGAAGATTGTCCGGTTGCATAGGGTACCCATCTCTATAGTATCAGACCGGGATCTCAGGTTTACGACTCATTTTTGGGAGAGTTTTTAGCGGGCCATGGGGACACAGCTAATGATGAGCACTATTTTTCATTCCCATACAGACAGTCAGTTAGAGAGGACTATCCAGACATTAGAGGACATGCTACGGCATGCGTCCTGGATCTCAAGGGTCGCTGGGAAAGTCACTTGCCCTTGGTGGAGTTCGCTTATAACAATAGTTATTAGGCGAGTATACAGATGGAACCCTATGAGGCGCTATATAGGAGGCCATGTCATTCTCCGGTATGTTGGACAGAGATAGGAGAGAGGTCTTCTACGGGTCTAAAATTGGTTATAGAGACCTCGGAGAAGGTGGACTTGATTCGGAAGCGTCTTCTTACGACTCAGAGCCGACAGAAGAGCTATGCTGATAAACGGCGACGACCTTTAGAGTTTGAGGTGGGTGATCATGTCTTCTTGAAAGTGATGCCTAAGAGAGGAGTGGTCAGGTTTGGTAAGCGGGGAAAGTTGTCACCAAGGTATATTGGGCCCTTTGAGGAACTCGGAAGGGTGGGTGCAGTGGCTTACCGGTTGGCATTATCGCCAAATTTATCGAGTGTTCATGCGGTGATCCATGTCTCTATGCTCTGGAAGTATACTCTAGATCCGACACATGTGGTGGATTGGGGTGAGTTGACTATTGATGCGGATGGGACCTTCGAGGATGGACCGGTGCGCATCATGGATAGCCGAGAGCAGGTTTTGCGAGGTAAGACCGTGCGGCTAGTGAAGGTGCTGTGGCAGCACCGAGGAGTAAATGAAACAACATGGGAGCGCGAAGACACTATCCGTACCAATTACCCTTTCTTGTTCGAGGATGAGGTACATTGTTATGGTCATTTTAGCATTATTTGACTATTGCATATGCATGTGCATGTGTATGTGAAGTTCAGGGATGAAATTCTTAAAAGGGGGGAAGAATGTAAAACCCAAGAAAAATTTGAATTTTTTTTTTCTGAAAAAGGGTAAAATGGTAATTTTTCATCTTAATGCGTATTTAAAATACATATTTTTATAGAGCTCGGATGGGACAACGGACCTCACCATTGGATTCGAATCGCGAAATCTAGCTCCCCTGTCAATTTTTGTCGAATTCTGAGATAGTCGAGTTTTTCACCTTCTTTGAGGCGACGGGCGTCTGGTGACCCCCAAAAACGAAATTTTTATAAAAATTTTGAAAGTTAAAAAATATTTTAAATAAAGTTCATATAAAATATTTTGAGCTTAAACTAGTATGAATTTTAATCGTTTCAGGGCAAAAAAGGACCCGGACAAAAGGAGACACATGGCGCGACTCGGGCCAAGCCTTGGAAATTATAAATAGGGCTAAATATTAGATATTTCAGCAGAAATATCTCAGATATTTAGCTGATTTCAGATGTTGGAGAGAAAGAGAAAAAAAAGGAAAAAGTCTAATTTTGTCTCTACGATTCAAGAAGATCCGTCGGTCAGAATCACTCAAGCCAAGAATCAAAGTTGATCTACGCCACAAGGGCTGCGCGTGGGTGCCAAGAACGAAGATTTTCACCGAAGATCAAAAGGCGAGATTTTGGAGAAATCAAAATCTTGAGTTTTGGGGATGTTTTTGGAGGTTCTAATATTCATTCTACATTTCTATTGAGGTAGGGTTTTTTCTACTTTGGTTTTACTGCTGTCTTAAGGGGCTGTTTTTGGTGGCTGAAATATGACTGTTATGTGGTTGTTTTATGGCTGAAATATAGATGTCTTATGGCTGTTTATGGGCTGTCCAAATAGACTGTTTTTGGACATGTTTTAATGGGTGAAATTGGTTTATATGTGGGCTATTTTTGGGACAGTTATGGGGTTGTTTACGGACTATTTTTATGGCCTGTAAAGGGCTATTTTTATGGCCTAATATGGACGGAAATTGTGACTATTTTTAGGCCATTCATTGACTGTTTTCAGGGCCATTTCAAGGACTATTTTTAGGACATTCATGGACTATTTTTAGGGCCATTCCATGGGCAATTTTTAGGCCATTCATGGACTATTTTTAGGGCCATTTCATGGACTATTTTTTAGGACATTCACGAACTATTTTTAGGGTCATTCCATGGACAATTCTTAGGCCATTCATGGACTATTTTAGGGCCATTTTACTGACTGTTTTAGGCCACTTTACGGACTGTTTTGTGCTCTGATTAGGGGCCATTTTGTGGGTTGTTATGCGGGCTAGTACATGGTTGTTGTGTGTTATAATTTGCCTTTGTGATTAAGTGTGTTATTGACATAAAGATTGTGATAACATTCTTGGAATTGTTTTATGAAAAAGTGTCAATGTATATGCATGCGTGTGTTATATTCACATTGTGACAAATTTGGTATCTATATGTTTAGAACATAACTTACCATGGATATGTTCAGATTGTTCATATGTCATTCATAGCATATTGAACATTATAGCGCAGTGCATAGAGGCATCCCTTTAATGGGCTTAGGAATGAGTATGGGTGTGTGTGTGTGTGAGTTGGGCATGGTTCATTGAAGCATCATTCTTGGTGATTGAAGGGTGGGCTCAGAAAAGTGGTATTGAATGTTCTACTGGGTCGCACGGTTACAAGCATATGAAAACTTGTGTCGGGTATAGCAAGTAGGGCTAGACACTCCCTCAAGTGAAAAACTCGGCCACTTGGTTCATACACTTATCAGCGGTGAAATTCTAGAAAAGTGTAACGGCGTATGGAGCCGGAGGTGCGGTTCCTGAATCCGATACCCAATAAAGACGCATGATTTTGATATATAAGTTATTCATTTTATGGGAAACATCCAAGAACGAAATGGTTTTATGACATATGGTTGATTTCATAATGATCTTTGGATGTGTTTCATCAAAGACGTTGTTTTACACATATGCATTGCATTGTGTTGTGGGAGTCGGTGAGAACTCGGGTTAAAGTTGCATGAGTGAGTTCCATCTCATTTCATTTCATGGCATGGTGAATTCCAATATAGAGTTGCATATTCTTACTTGAAATATTGATGTGAATATGAACTGTCAAATGTGAACATTGCATGTGCATTTAGATGGGGAGTAGCCCTTGTAGGATATACTCTACTGGGCGTTGGCTCCCCCTATACAGGAAATATTTCAGGTACGGATCATACGCCAAGGGACGGCACTCACTCGGGCACTTCAGGAGGAAGAAAAGTCGACTTGTGGCTTATAATCCATTTCTTTTGTAAAATTAGACTTGTAATTAAATTTTGGCATCTAATGTGTAAAGGAATTGTAATATAGTCTATATGGATAGTTTTAATATAGTCTTGCATGTTTGTATGAGTATAGATAATTGGATCCCGTGTGGTCATTGTTGAATATTGGACCTCGGATGGGTCTTGTTATTATATAATGCACAGGTTGTGTTTTGAGTAGAGTTCCCCTTAAAAAGGAGACTCTGCCCAAATTTTTAATAAAGGATGGACCCTGGTAAATGGGGCACAATGTTGAGATATTGAGTGACTTGATATCCAAGGGCGTTCTTCGGGTTGATGGGTAATCAACGGACCCCCGGATTTTGGCGTGTCATAGCTTGGTATCAGAGCATAAGCATACGAATAACCTAGGGCTTAATGGGCAGAGGTATAGACCATTGCATTCCATATGCATTTCATGTTATGTGCTCTACTTGCTACATGCTATGTGTTACTTGTTATGTGAATTATATGTATGATAGAAATGTATAGGGAAGGGAATACACTGGGGTTAGAAAACATAACCTTGGGAGTTTGGAAAAAAGGGATGAACGGTATAGTTCAATGAGTAAATTTCTACTAAATACTTGATCCCTAACTTGGGATATTAACTAATTGATCTATTGCAATCTTATGTGTATGTAGATGGCAACTAAATGAAGGGGACGTCGGGGTGGATTGAAAAACCAACCACCACCACCGGCCTTTGACCAACAAGACTTCATGGAGGCTATTGGTGCTGCGGCGGCTACCATTGCACAAGCTAGTGCTACGAGCCCTACTATAGCACAAACAGGTGCAAGTAGGAGTCAAGGAGGTTCAAGTGACCTCTAGAAGTTTAAGGCACATAATCCTTCAATCTTTCTAGGAGGGGCAAATCCTATGGTGGCTGACCATTGGTTCTGACAAGTGGATAAGATCTTGAGGGCTATGGAGATTACCTCCGATTCCACGAAGATAGCTTCCCAGGAGTGGCAGATGCTCGAGACTGTGGGATAGTTCGGGCTTTGTTATATGGGTTAGGGTCAGGGTGCTTTGGGGAGTTTGGTGGCTATGCCATCTCTACTGAGCAGGGTGATTGAGTCCCAGAGTCAGGACATGGAGCTATTGTCCATCTGGGACTGTGTATAGGCAGGTAGAGGTGACGAGGGCTGGGCTATTCACTCGGATGGTAGTCTTCGGTATCGAGGAAGGGTTGTGATTTCTCAGTTGGCGAATCTGAGAGAGGAAATTCTTAGGGAGTTTCATTGTTCCTGTTTTGTGGTTCATCTAGGGGGCATGAAGATGTATCATCATCTTCGTTGCCAGTATTGCTGGAGTGGAATGAAGAGGCAGGTTGGCGACTTTGTCAGTCAATGTCTCATGTGTCAACAAGTTAAGGCTGACCACCAGAGACCAATGAGATTACTTCAGCCTTTGGAGGTAGCTAAGTGGAAGTGGGAACATGTCACGATGGATTTTGGAACTCACTTGCCACGGATATCACGGGGTCATGATGCAGTGTGGATGATAGTGGACCGACTTACTAAATCAGCACACTTTTTGGCTGTGCAGATGACCTTCACACTGGAGGAATTTTGCAGGTTATGTATACGGGAGATTGTTTGGTTGCATGGGGTACCCGTCTCTATAGTATCAGACCGGAATCCCAGGTTTACGGCTCATTTTTGGGAGAGTTTTCAGCGGGCCATGAGGACACAGTTGATGATGAACACTATTTTTCATCCCTAGACAGACGATCAGTCAGAGAGGACTATCCAGACATTAGAGGACATGCTACAGGCATGTGTCCTAGATCTCAAGGGTCGCTAGGAAGATCACTTGCCCTTGGTGGAGTTCGCCTATAACAATAGTCATCAGGTGAGTATACAGATGACACCCTATGAGGCGCTATATGGGAGGCCATGTCGTTCTCCGGTATGTTAGACGAAGATAGGAGAAAGGTCTTCTACGGGTCCAGAATTGGTTAGAGACACCTCCAAGAAGGTGGACTTGATTCGGAAGCGTCTTCTTACGGCTCAGAGCTGGCAGAAGAGCAATGCTGATAGACGGCGACAACCTCTAGAGTTTGAGGTGGGAGATCATGTCTTCTAGAAGGTGATGCCTAAGAGAGGAGTGGTCAGGTTTGGTAAGCGGGGAAATCTGTCGCCAAGATATATCGGGCCCTTCGAGTTACTCGATAGGGTGGGTGCAGTAGCTTACCGGTTGGCACTATCGTCAAATTTATTGGGTGTTCATGTGGTATTCCATGTCTCTATGCTCCGGAAGTATACTCCAAATTTGACACATGTGATGGATTTGGGTGAGTTTACTATTGATGCGGATGGGACCTTCAAGGAGAGACCAGTGCCCATCATGAATAGCCAGGAACAGGTTTTGCGAGGCAGGACCGTGCGGCTAGTGAAGTTACTGTGGCAGCACCGAGGAGTGGAGGGGGTGACATGGGAGCGTGAGAACATTATCTGTACCAATTACCTTTTCTTGGTCGAGGATGGCAGTACATTGTTATGGTCATTTAGCATTATTTGATTGTTGCATATGCATGTGATTGTATGTGGATGTGTATATGAATTTCGGGGACAAAATTCTTTTAAGGGGGGAAGAAGGTGAAACCCGGGAAAAATTTAAAATTTTTTCTGAAAAATGGCAAAATGGTAATTTGCCATCCAAATGCATATTTAAAATAGATATTTTTATAGAGCCCGGATGGGACAACAGACCTCACCGTTGGA
The DNA here is from genome assembly GCA_963454935.2 of Ilex paraguariensis. Classification (NCBI taxonomy): domain Eukaryota; kingdom Viridiplantae; phylum Streptophyta; class Magnoliopsida; order Aquifoliales; family Aquifoliaceae; genus Ilex; species Ilex paraguariensis. The sequence continues at coordinate 149,280 of CAUOFW020010169.1, forward strand.
TTCGCATTGCGAAATCTAGCTGCCTTGTCAATTTTTGTCAATTTTCGAGATAGTCAAGTTTTTCAAGTTTTTTGAGGCGACGGGCGTCCGGTGACTCCCAAAAATAAAATTTTTATAAAAATTTTGAAAGTTGAAAAATATTTTAAATAAAGTTCTTATAAAATATTTTAACCTTAAACCGGTATAAAATTTAATCGTTTCGGGGCAAAAACAGACCCAGACAAAAGGGGACACGTGGCGCGACTCGGGTCAAGGCTTGGAAATTATAAATAGGGCTAAATATCAGATATTTCAGCAAAAAATATCTCTGATATTCAACTGGTTTCAGACGTTGGAGAGAAAGAGACAAAAAAAGGGAAACATCCAATTTTGTCTCTACGATTCAAGAAGATCCGTCGGTCGGAATCGCTTAAGCCAAGAATCAAAGTTGATCTACGCGACAAGTGCTACGTGTGGGTAGCAAGAATGAAGATTCTCACCGAAGATAAAAAGGCGAGATTTTGGAGAAATCAAAATCTTGAGCTTCGGGGGTGTTCATGGAGGTCCTAATATTCATTCTACACTTCTATTGAGGTAGGGTTCTGCCTACTTTGGCTTTACTCCTACCTTAAGGGGCTGTTTTTGGTGACTGAAATATGACTGTTATGTGGTTGTTTTGTGGCTGAAATATGGATGTCTTATGGCTGTTTATGGGCTGTCCAAATGGACTGTTTTTGGACATGTTTTAATGGGTGAAATTGGTTTATATGTGGGCTATTTTTGGGACAGTTATGGGGCTGTTTACGGACTATTTTTATGGCCTGTTAAGGGCTGTTTTTATGGCCTAATGTGGACTGAAATTGTGACGGTTTTTAGGGCATTCATGGACTGTTTTTAGGGCTATTCATGGACTGTTTTTAGGATATTTATGGACTATTTTTAGGGCCATTCTGTGGGCAATTTTTAGGCCATTCACGGACTGTTTTTAGAGCCATTTCATGGACTGTTTTTTAGGACATTCATGGACTGTTTTTAGGGCCATTCAATGGGCAATTTTTAGGCCATTCATGGACTTTTTTTTAGACCATTTCATGGACTGTTTTAGGGCCATTTTACGGACTGTTTTAGACCACTTTACGGATTGTTTTGTGCTCTGATTAGGGGCTGTTTTGTGGGTTATTATGCGGGCTAGTACATGGGCTATTGTGTGTTATAATTTGCCTTCGTGATTAAGTGTGTTATTGACATAAAGATAGTGATAACATTCTCGGAATTGTTTTATGAAAAAGTGTCAATGTATATGCATGCGTGTGTTATATTGACATTGTGACCAATTTGATATCTATATGTTTAGAACATAACTTACCATGGATATGTTGAGATTGTTCGTATGTCATTCATAGCATATTGAACATTGTAGCATAGTGCATAGAGGCATCTCATTCATGGGCTTAGCATGAGTATGGGTGTGTGTGTGTGTGAGTTGGTCATGGTTCATGCAAGCATCTTTCTTGGTGATTGAAGGGTGGGCTTCGAAAAGTGGGATTGAATGTTCTACTGGGTCACACAGTTACATGCATATGAAAACTTGTGTCGGGTATAGCAAGTAGGGCTAGACACTCCCTCGGGTGAAAAACCCGGTCACTTGGTTCATACACTTACCGGCGGTGAAATTCCAGAAAAGTGTAACGGCGTACGGAGCTGGAGGTGTGATTCCTTAATCCGATACCCAATAAAGGCAAATGATTTTGATATATAAATTATTCATTTGATGGGAAACATCTAAGAATGAAATGGTTTTATGACATATGCTTGATTTCAAAATAATCTTTGGATGTGTTTCATCAAAGACGTTGTTTTACACATATGCGTTGCATTGTGTTGTGGGAGTCGGTGAGGACTCGAGTTAAAGTTGCATGAGTGAGTTCCATCTTATTTCATTGCATGACATGGTGAATTCTAATGTAGAGTTGCATATTCTTACTTGAAATGTTGATGTGAATATGAACTGTCAAATGTGAACATTGCATGTGCACTTAGGTGGGGAGTAGCCCTTGTAGGATATACTCTACTGGGCGTTGGCTCACCCTATACGAGAAACATTTCAGGTACAGGTCATACGCCGGAGGACGGCACTCACTCGGGCACTTAAGGAGGAAGAAAAGCCGACTTGTGGCTTCCAATCCATTTCTTTTGTAAAATTACACTTGTAATTAAATTTTGGCATGTAATGTGTAAAGGAATTGTAATAGAGTCTATATGGACATTTTTAATATAGTCTTGCATGTTTGTATGAGTATGGATAATTGGACCCGGTGTGGTCATTGTTGAATATTGGACCTTGGATGGGTCTTGTTATTATATAATGCACAGGTTGTGTTTTGAGTTGAGTTTCCCTTACAAATGAGACTCTGCCCAAATTTTTAATAAAGGATGAACCGCGGTAAATGGGGCACAACGTTGAGATATCGAGTTACTCGGTATCTATTGGCGTTCCGCGGGTTGATGGGTAATCAACGGACCCCCGATTTTGTGGTGTCACAAAACTTCTTTTCCTCATATCCAACATTTGAAACATATGTATGTATCCTAACTTGCACTAGGATGTCAAAAATAGTTTTGTCCAATGCACTCAAACTAATCATACATGAATCACATGATAGCCTTAAATGATATTCTAGAGTATCCACCTACACATTTCCTTTCAAAACTCGTGTGTGTGTGAAATGAATATGTAATTTAATCATTTATTCAATGGAATCCACATTCACTTAGCTATCCAAATTCAGCTTTGATGCAAAACTTTCCAAGGGTTTCTCTCAAAAATTAATAACTTAATGATTATCCGACCATGTTGTCCATGTGTATATATGAGATAGAATCTTATGCACAAACCAAAATGCTCACATATAATCCAAAAATGATGTGCATGCATAAAAATTGAAATGAACTTGGCATAATCTCATGAGTGGAATGTTAGGACACTAGATAGCAAAACCAACTTTTCTTTTCATGTAAAGTGTGTTCTCACCATGCTTTCTCTAGATCATTTATGGCTTTCAAGGGTTGTAATGAGGCATTGGGGTGATACTTGGGATGAGTGAAATGAAGGGTAGAGGGAGACAAAAATGGTTATTCCGTGGGCATGACAATTATTATCAAAAATCTCTTCTTTTTTTTTTTTGTGGAATTTTTGATTTTACACCTCCATGTCAACTTTTAGTCTCTTTTTTATCAGCATTTTTCGTTTTAGTTCTTTTCATTTCTTTCTTTTTCTTGTTCAACCCCCTTTTTCTCCTTTTTATTGGCTTTCTCTCTTTTTTTCATTCAATTATATTCATCCCTTTTTTGGGTTTCCTCACCACATTTGCTTTCCTTTATGATCAATCATAGTCAGTCTCAAAACAACCAAGGTGTGGTAATTTTAATCATTTTGCATTGGGTTGATCAATCATGTGGCATGGAAATGAATTTTCAATTAAAACTCAATCATGGCACTAGGGATAAATTTTTCAAAAAAAAAAGACTAAGGATCAACACAATTCACAGATGGCCTAAGATCATCTCTATAAAAGAATGAGGATGCATGTTGGCATTTTAAGACAAATTCAATTAACTATCCACATGCACTCTACCCAAAGCAAGTATAATGAGATTATTGAACAGATTTGAATTTGAAAAATTGTTCCTTTGAGTAAATATAAGTTCCCTCCAACAAGGATTGACACTAAAGCTCACATGGGTACTTACTTTATCTCCACTATGTATGTCAAGCTGTAAAATACGGATCTAAATTGTCGAAATAACACATTCAAGGTACACCATGGTTGAGTTCCAAAGAAAACACATATGTGATACTCCGACATAGGATAAACTTGTATGGTGTTCTCATGTGTTCAAAGTTCAAAATGAAGATCAAGAAATCACAAATCTCATAATAATTAGGATAGGGGAATGTAGTTCAATATTAGAAATTTTCCACAAAAAATGTCTAAAATTTTAAAATTTTTCATATTTCCAAGTGTTCTATAAAAAAAGTGGTGGAACATGTAAATGATGCACCTCATCCCACAACTTGAACCATGCATTGCCTTCAATTTCCAAGGAATCATGCAATGAGAACAACAAAAGTAACATTCGAAATAAGATACTCCCTTTTGTTCCTTTTATTTTCTTTCCTTTTTTTTAGTATACACATTAAATGGAAAAAAAATACAAAAAAGCTTGTTTACACTCCCAACTTAGATTCGAACATGATATTAAATATGATTTGTTACCCTGATGCTTAAAATGAATTGAGTCCAAATTAGGGATAGGTAACCAACTGCATGCTAAAATCTACAGTACAACATCATGAAAAATAAAAATATAATAATAAAAGAAATCTAACTACTATGTACATTAAAACAAAACAAAAAGGACTCATGTCAATCCGACTTCAATTCGGATATGAGGTTGCACCCATTGATTTTTTATTTTTTTAAAAAAAATTTGGTGTATAAATGCCTTTCCTAACCAATCTATCCAACAATACAAAAGATAATGATTCAAATTTTTTAACAAAATAGAGATGCACACAAGTTTATGAAATTCTAGCAATAGAGTATAAATTTCTCTTTATAAATTTCTACACTTAACTCCATTTTAATGCCCACCTCATGTTGAAAATTGTAAACCTCAACACCACTCTTTGATGACAAATTGATCTTGGTCTTATTAGCCTCATGTGAGATAGTAACTTCATTTAATTTTTCACAATCAATATTTGTGGGAGATTCAACATCAATTTGCATTTCATGGAAATGATCATCCTCAACTCAACATGTTGTTTTCCACAATTAGTAATTATGACATTAGTCAATCCAATAAGAACATCACTAATTTCAACAAATTGTTGGGCTACTCTGCCATTGACTTCCATTTGGTATAGCAAAAACTCGCAAAGAGTATTTTTCAATTCTTGTTCGGTTGAGTCCTCATATGTTGGATAGTAGCAAAATTCATTTGGAGGTGTGAGATTGAATGAGAAATTATAAGGTTCGTTCTCCCAACCATAACTCGATGCAACATATTGATTGGGGTAAAAGTTTTCGGGGGCCAATATTGAAATTGATTATTTACATGCAAAGTCTTGAACCGTATAATTTAATGCGCACTCACTAGTGATGTGTTCATACTCATCACAAATTTTGCACACATTTTCAAAATTTGGGGCATTTAAGATATTATCATAAAAATTAGAAAACATAACATAAAATAAAAACTACAACAAACTATTTACAATTGAGACGACATACCTTGGCCCATGATGAAAATCACGAGACTTACCTATGCCTTCCCAAATCACCTTCGAAACTTGACACTAAGCCTTCCCCAGCAATGATGCCAAATATACTTGATTGTGGTTCACCCTAATCTCCAAACACGAACCTGATTGTGTGTATATGGTTGATACGAGTAAGTGAGTGTCACTATCCCTCGGGTTCAATTCAAGAAATGGAAAAAATCGTGTGTCAATGAACAAAAACGTGTGTGTGTGCAAAAGTACTCCCCAAGCGTACAGATACATGCAATGTCATGCTTTACTTGGAATGGGTATTCCAAGGTCGTCTTCTTTGGGAAGGAAGGTCAAATTGTTTTGAAGGGTGATTTGAAAAGAAATGAAAAGTGTAAAATCTTTTGAATTTTGGTTTGGTGAGTTGTGTTTTGATAAAAATGCAAGAAAGCAAGGTTGGCTAATCCATTGATGTAATTCCAATGGGAATGCAAATTTCACTCAATATATTGGACATTCATGTCTTGTTGTTTGATTGAATTGTAGGAAGTGAGGGACTAGTGTGGACATGCTAGGCACAAGCATACCCCGTGACAAGTCTATGGTATACCAACAGCCCACAATCACATCCACATACAACCTAGTCAAACCAAACCACTTTACACTACAGGGAAGAATGAACGAGAGTCAATTCCACATACCCAAGAGGAAATTTCCCATGGATTAGCCAATTAAAAGTCTAACTACTCAAAGTAAAAGCAAGAACAAACATAATGTAAAGAAACATGGTAATGAAATGGAACATGGAACTTGTATTAATGCAAGAAAAGGTTTAAACTACAAGAACAAGATCATTCATACCCAAAAACAAAACTTGAAGAGAAAATTCAATTGTAGAAATGGAAATACAGGAACATTAAGCTAAAGTTGATTACAACTTGAAATAAATGAGTTTAAAGTGAAAGAGGGAAGGATTACAAGTAAAATAAAGCTTACTTCAATGAAAATGGTGAAAGGAAATGAAAAGCCCAAATTTCTCTCTCTATAACTTCATCTTCTTCCTGGAAACTTCTCTCTCTATACTACTCCTAAGCTTAAGTAGCCTCCCTCTTTTAGAAGCTTGAAAAATCTCAATTATAGTGTAAGACTTGGTAAATTTCATCCACCCCTTGTCCATGGTTTGTGAGAACTGACTTCTAATGAGTGGGAAGGGATTAGACACTTCAATAAGCAAGGACAAGTCTAGCATACACCTCCCATGCCGTCACCAACCACCATCTTTCTCTCTCATAGCTCTCCCATGCTTTTTCTTCCAAAAACTAAATTTAGGGTGTAAGAGACCATCATGGTGTGTCAACGATGCTAGGGTATGACTAGGACAAGAAAAGATAGGCCCCAGGAGTATGTGGAGTCCTGTGGAAGGGTGTCTAGCACTTCTGGTCAAAACGTACTAGTAGAACGTCAAAAACCTACCAATAGAAAACTTCCAGTAGGTTTTTCTACGTATAGGTTTTACATTTCCAGTAGGTTTTTCTACCTGTAGGTTTCAAATTTCTACTGGTAGGTCATAAGGGAGTTGCAAGCTCAGGACCAGTTTTCGTAAATTTGCCATAACTTTTGATCCCACCGTCCGATTGTGTTGAAATTTTGAAACAATACATAGGACATCCAATTATATGACTTTCATGTTTTACACTATTTCAGATTGGAAGTGGATCACTGTAAAAAATGGGAAAGACCAAGATACTGATACCAATGGTGTGGCTGTCGGTACCAATGTTACCAAGTACCGATACCTCCTTGATTTCTTTCACTTTTAAGCCTCCAAATACTTATGTAATGTGTCCATATCTTCACCACTCATCCACAAATAGTGCTTGATTTATTTTGTTTACTCCTAATCTCTGCACATCACCCTCAAATGTGTATATGTGGCTTATGTGTGTGGGTGAGTGTCACTCTCACTCGGGTTCAATGCAAGAACTAGTAAAATGGGTGTGTGTGGACAAAAGTGCTCCCCAAGCGCAGGGAAACTTTTTGGTGTCATGTTTTACTTGAAAATTATAATCTAAGGTCATCTCCTCAGGGAAGGAGGTGAATCGTGTTGAAGGTGAATTTGATGAAAAAGCGAAAAGTGTAAAAAACTTTGAAGTTTGAGTTTGGTGATTTGTGTTTGTGATAAAAAAATGAAATGGAACAAGTGTTGGCTAATCTGAAGAGGTCATTCCAATGGGAATGCTAAATCAACTCAAGGCGTTCCTCCAATGGTGTCTAGATTTTCGATTGATTTGTGGGAAGCGAGGGAATAAAATGGATGTGAAGATCCAATCATAGATCATAACAAGTCTACGGGATATCAAAGACTCAGAACCACGTCCACACTCAACTCAATCAAATTGAATCAATGTACACTATGAGGAGGAAAGAAAATAAGTTTAAATAGCATATCGAAAAGGAGTTCTCCCTTGGATTAGCCACCTTAGAGCTTAGCTACCCTTGCTTAAAGCAATAACATAAATGAAATGAAGAGACATTGCAAAGAAATGAAAATTGGATTTGAAATTAATGCAAGGAAATATAAACTACAAGAAAATGCATTTAATACCCATTTTAAGATCTTTGAGATGAAAACTTAAATACATTAATGGTAAAATCTAGGATACTCAACTAAACGTGCAATGTACTGGAAATAAATGGCATTAAAGACAATAAATGAAGCATAAAAACATCTTACAAGAGATTACAAGTGCATTGATGGAAGAAATGTGAAAATCTAAGCTTTCTCTCTCTAAATTATGTTTTCTTCCCTATAGCTTATCTCTCTACAATGCAATATATCTCTATAATGTGTAATGTCTCGTTAAAAATGTCCATGGAGCTATCTACAGCCTGTATGGAAGACCTCCCATCAATAAGAGGCTAATTGGATGCCTCGTTGCAGGCTAGGACATGGATAGCCTTCCCCTCTCTTGTTTTGCTCTTCTCTCTCTTCCTCATTAATACTCAATCCTTCAAAGTCCAAGTAGAGGTGTGGGGAGTCTTGTACATGTGTAAGGGATGTCAAGGGACAAGTTGGAAGAGTGTAAGTGGGACCCTTAAATGGCAGAGCTTGAGTTGTAAACTGTCAGGGCAATTCAGGCAAAAAGGTTCTGGAAGGTCAACACAAACCTTCCAGAAGGTTTGTCCAAGAACAGATAAATGAGGAAAACCATTATGAAAAACCTCTGGAAGGTTCATTCCAGTAAACAAAACCTTCTGGAAGGTTTTGGCAGTGAATATGCAGACCAAGGCAAAACCTTATGGAGGGTTTTTAGCCAAACCTTCTAGAAGGTTTTCATTCAACTTGCATTTTTCTTGGTTTCTTCACCCTCCAAACCTTCCTTTAAGCTATCCCCTCATCTTCACTGACTTCAAACACTTCAATGGGGGCTTAACTCAAGCCATTTACATATTTTCACCTACATATATACAAAACTCCATTAAAACGAAGATTAAATGCAATTCTCCCTAAAGTCACGACAAAAGCAAGTATAAAAGGGCATATTAGCATAAAATATATGTCATGTTTTTGTGCTAACCACACCCCCAACTTGAGCTTTGCTAGTCCCAAGCAAACATTTATTTTAAACCACAAGCTATAAACTAAACTAAGATCCATTCAGACACATAAATATTCAACCAATCAAAATCCAAAAATCATATAGCAATTAAATAAATAGCTTTGGGCAATGATAAAACAAAACAACTATGGTATTTCATTTATCATTTCCAAAAGTTCTTTACAATGGGTTCAAGCTCCAAAACAAAATGGTCAAAACCTAAAGATACTTCTACTATCTGACAAAAGTAACCCTAACTATATACATCCAAAAATTAAAAAAAACAAAGTAAAAAAATCCTCCTAACCATCCTCCTCAATTGAAGAATCCTCCCCCTCGGTCTCAGACTCAAACTCCACATCCTCGTCATCATCGCCTACCTCAACCGTAGTGGAATGCACAAGAGCCAAAATCAACGGTCCAACTAGGAGCTGTGGAGATCCACTAGGGATAGGCTCATCTTGGAATGTGTGGTGGAGAAGTCACCTCAATATGACTGACAACCCGTACATCATGGACTCCAAAGCAACCGGAGGTTGTGGTATGGTGTGAGCTGGGGTAGGAGCAGCTGAATAGGATGCCCCTGTAGTAGATGGCTCTAGCCCCCGAGCCCTGGGTCTCTCTAACCCAATCCTATCAGCTCTCTTACTGCTGCTAGATTTCTTGATCACTCCAGTCTCTAGGGGAAGGAGAGTGTTGTGGGAATAAGATTTAACCTTGGCTTGATCACAAAGATGGGTGCCTAGACTACCAAATGGGAGATTCGCCTTCGGCTTTGTAGCCTTGGCGAACTCCTACATCTCCTTAGAAATCAGATATGCAACTTCAATTGCCACTCATATCATAAATTCATGGAGGAGGGCCAGCTTCTCGATGTTTGGGTTCTTTTTTGAATCCCGGGGCATCAAATTATAGTGCAACACTTTGTTCATAATCCCGCAAACATGCTTGAGGCCCCCGACCAACTTTGTTCCTTTGGACATGATCGGGTCCTCCTAGGTGAGGGCCACATAGTCAGTGAGAGTCCTATCTCCATCCACATTATGTGGGTAGACATAGGTAGTTGGGGGAGGCCTCTTATACTCCATCACGATCAAAATTATGTCGGGGCTCACCTCAAAGGTCTTGCCCCTCACATTGGTCCTCAACCTACCACAGTCCTCCACGAACACCACCAATTTCTTGTAAAATTCATGACAAAAATGCAAGTTATACCCCTTCACCTCTTTAAACCAAAAATTCAATCCCTGAGCCTTGATCACCCGTACCACCTCATTGTTTGGCCCGAGAGAGATTCTATCCACATATTTCTTGCACGTGACACCTTTTTTTTTTATCCTCTATCTCCGAGCATCATGCATCACCTTCGTCCTCCCCTCCTTCCTATCCTGGCTACTAGGACCTTCTCCAATCTTCTTCTGGGAGCTAGAGCCCGTAGGTGGAGGAGACTCGGGACCCGTTCTTTTGGTACGGGCCATAAGGGACAACAGTGACCCTATGCCAAGAAGTGTAAGGACCACCCACCATAGAATCTCCAAGGGCTCAAAATCATCCATAGCAATCCCATTCATACGCGCCATAGCAAGGGAGTTAACAAATTTGGAAAAGATCAAAAAGGTCTTAAGAAATTGGGGAAAAAGTGAGGACCTAAGGTTTGTGGAGAACACCCAATATTTTTGGCTAGAACAACTTCAAACTAAACCCTAATCAATAGAAAAGTGAGAAAATTAAGGTTCGGTGAGTTGTTTTGAAGATTAGAAAAGAGTAGGAAGAGAGGATAGAGCTTGAGATGGATGGGAAAAGTGAAAGGTTTCTAGAAGAAATCGAACTTAAAACTCTCTTTTTTAAGTTTCTGGGCAAAAACCTTCCAGAAAGTCGACACAACCATTCCAGAAGCTTTTGCTTACTGCCTGTGGTAATAATTCCAGTAGGCAAAACCTTTCGAAAGGTCAATCAAAACCTTCCAGAAGGTTTTACCTTTGCTGCAAAAGCATTCCTTTGTTTAACAATTCACATCCAATCCAACTTTCCTCAACTCTAAAACATTTCAACACCCTTTCTAAGACATCCAGCCTACTAATTAGCACAAAAACATGACATATATTCCGTGCTAATATGCCTTTTGTACTTGTTTATAGTCATGAATTTTCTGAGAAATGTGATTAACTTTTGTTTTGATGGAGTTTGTGTGAATGCAGGTAAAACAATGTAAATGGTATGAGTTATACCCCCATTGAAGTGGTTGAAGTCAATGAAGAGGAGGGGGTAGCTTAAAGGAAGTTTTGGAGGGAGAAGAAACCAAGAAAATGGAATTGGGTTGAAGACCTTCCGGAAGATTTGGGTAAAAACCTTCTAGAAGGTGTTGCCTAATATTTCTTTTTCACTGCCAAAACCTTTTGGAAGGTTTTGTCTACTAGAATGAATCTTCGTGAAGGTTTTGCCTTGGATTTCTTTCTTTTTACTACCAAAACCTTCTGGAAGGTTTTGTCTACCAGAATGAACCTTTTCGAAGGTTTTGCCTACTGGACCGAAACCTTCCGGAAGGTTTTTTCAATTGGAATGAACCTTCTAGAAAGTTTTGCCTACTGACCCTTTCATTTAAATGTTCCTACACAAACCTTCTGGAAGGTTTTATATCGACCTTCCGGAAGGTTTTTGCTAAACTTCCCAGACAGCCTCTAACTCAACTCTCCAGCTTGGGGGCCCCACTTGCACTTCTCCAACAGACCCCCTAACATCCCCTGCACATCTAGGAGCCTCCCCTCACCTCTACTTGGACTATGATGGCTTTTGCACTAATGAGGGGAGCTAGAAGAAGCTTGGCAAAGAGAAGAATGGGGGCTGGTCCTAGTCAGCACCATGCAGCCCCTATAGATGGAAATCACATCACTCAGCTAAGAAGGAACTCTAAGTACTTTTTTGGGGGAAAAATGACTCCATTGTTCAATTATTCTAAAATACATAGAGATATAGAGAGGGGGTGTCTGGAGAAGAGAAAATATAGTGTCAAGTGAGAGAAAATTGAGATTTTTGCATTTCTTCCAATACATTATCTTGTAACCTCTGGTATGAATCTATAGAACTTCATTTAATGTCATTAACGTTGTTTTCTTTCAAGTTGAATGCAAGTTTAATGCTCTTTTAAAGCTTTCACCATTAATGCTTGAAGGTTCTTCAATTTCGTAGTTTTCAAATGGGTATTCAATATACTCTCTTATAGCTTATGTTTTCTTGTATCTATTTACTCTAGAACTTCAAATCTTTGCAATGCATTCTCATTACATTGTCAATTTCATTTTTAGCATGGGTAGCTAAATCTTTTAGTTGGCAAAACCAAGGGGAACCTCCATTTGGGTATACCATTTCAACTCATTCTCCTCCCTTCTTTTATAGTTCAATGGTTCGGTTTGCCTGGGTTGAGGGTGGATAAGTGGTGATTCTTTGATATTTTGTAGGCCTAGCCATGGTTTATACTTAGATACTCGCCAATCTTATCCCTAGCTTCCCACGAATCAATCGTTCATTCATGCTCTATTGGCGGAGGGATTCGAGTTGAGACAGTATTCCTATTGGAGTGACCTATTGGATTTTCCAACATTTGTTTCTCATTTCATTTGCATCAAAACAAACTTCACGAAAAAATTTCCAACAACCAAAGATTTTATACTTTCTATTTACCAAAATCACCTTCCCCTTGGTTTATTTCCTTCCCCATGGAAATGACCTTGGATTACCACCAAGTAAAAAATGACCCACAAAAGTATCCTTGCACTTGGGGAGCACTTTTGTACACACGCACACATTTGTTGTGCATTTACACATCACATTACCATCATCTCATTTACACCCATCACCTTGCCCTTTCTTTTGACATCACCCATAGGAGAGTGAAACTGCCCTTCATCCATATACTATACATGCTAAAAAGTGATGTTTAGAGGTTAGGAGACAACAAGGAATTTTGTCAAGCATTTTTTGGCGCTGTTGTTGGGGAAGGCAATTGTCAAACCCGGAAGGTGATTTCCCGACAACAGAGGTAAGTCCCGTGATCTTCATCAGGGGTTGAGGTACGTTGTTCTGTGTACATACTCTTATTTGTGTATAATTTTCATTGTACATATTTTGTTGCATATGGGTGAGGGACGACCATAATCGATTAGTTAGGCAAACCCTTGGCCCCTACATGAATCATGACCAACACACACCCGAGGATGCGAGTGACAATTTTGATAATTTAGATGCAAATCCGAATGTCCAAGGGGATGCAAATCTGAATGTCCAAAGGGGTACAAATCCGAATGTCCAAAGGGGTGCAAATCCGAATGTCCAAAGGGGTGGGGGACCACAAGAACCCCAAAGACTCAATCTGATGATGCATTTTTCCCCTCTCGTGAATGATGGGAATAATTTCCAAATGGATCTCCTAGTTAGGTCAATGAGGGACTTCCTACAACCAACACAAAACACTACACCATCATGAATCCTCCTTCTAGTCCAAGCCCATCTTTTCATAGTTAAGCCAGGGATGTTGCAACTACTTCCCACATTCAACGAATTTGGAAGTCAAAGCCCCTATTCACACGTAAGGGATGTCGAGGAAATGGTTGCAACTTTCCTCACCAATCATGGGATGGAAAAGATTGCTATAATGAAATTGTTTCCCTTTTTATTGAGAGATAAGGCAAAAACGTGGCTTATTTCCTTGAGGCCTAGAACCATCACATCTTGGAGCCAAATGATTTCTGAGATTTTGAACAAATTCTTTCCGGTGCATAAAACCACCAACCTAAAAAAACAAATTCAGAATTTTTCAGAAAAGCCCAATAAACAATTTTATCAATGTTGGGATCGATATAAGGATTTGCTCCAATCACCTCCACATCATGGCTTTGAAGCGTGGCAATTGGTGACTGTCTTCTATGAAGGAATTACACCGAGTCATTGACAATTCATAGATATGATGTGTAATGGTGAGTTCCTAAATAAAGACCCCGATGAGGCTTTAGACTATTTCGATACACTGGCCCAAAATGCACAGTCATGGCACACCTCTGACCCGACCGATGTACCAAGGTCTTTGCCTCAAGGGAGTGGCCAACCTCAAGGGGGAGGGATTTACAATTTGAGGGATAGGGAGGACTTACTTTCAAAATTTTCCAAATTGTTTAGGAAAGTTGAAGGTCTTGAAATCAATAGGAGACAAGAGGTGTCTCATGTGTCAAGGATCGAGGAGTCTTGTTCTATTTGTGAGAGGGTCGAGCATTCCATATCAGAGTGTCCGAGCACTCCAGCGCTTAAGGAAGCATACCATGAACAATTTCATGCCTTTAATCAACCTAGGCAATCCTTTTCTCGACATTCCAACACTTACAATCTAGGGTGGAGTAACTATCCCAATTTCAGTTGGAGAAATGAGAACCCAATCCCTCATGGTTCTGGTATATATTCACCTCCCATGCCTTCTAAGCAAAACCAATACCATGGTCAAGGGTAAACATCTAGCTCTTAATACCCAAGGACAAGTCCACAAGGGTATCAGTCAAATCCACCACCACAAAATTCTTCTCAAGGACCGTCCAATCCATCCACATACCAACCTCCTCACAAAAGAATTTTGGAGGACATAGTCCATTCCTTCATTCAAAATCAAACAGCCATTAATAACCAAAATGCCACAGCCATCAATGATTTAAGAGCCCAACTCACAAAGTTGACAAACTCTTTAGGGGCATCTCAACAAGAAAAGGGGAAGTTCCCCACTCAACCATAAGAGAACCCTAGGGGTCAACACGTTGTTGAGTCATCGGAGCCTTCGAGAGAGAGTTGTGAGCAACTCAAGGCTGTCACCACCCTTCGTAGTGGCAAAGAAATTGACAAAACCATATTGCCAACGGTCTCACCCAAAACCACATTGCCGAAAGAAAAGCTCATATTGGGTGACGCCGACAAGGGTGAGGTGAGTGAAGAAAAAGAAAGAGAGGTTGTTGAGAAAGAAAAATTGAGTGATGAATGTGATTTTATTCCTCCCATGCCTACCCTTTTCCCGAGTCATTTGAAGCCACTTGTCAAGGTGGCTAACTATTCTAATATTTTGGAAATGTTTAAGCAGGTGAAGATTAACATCCCACTTCTCGACGCCATTAAACAAATACCGCCATGTGCCAAAATCTTGAAGGATCTATGCACAGTGAAGAGGCGATTGAATATTCGAAAGAAAACATTCTTAACTGAACAAGTGAGCTCAATACTGAGGACCAACACTCCTCGTTTGTTGTACTTTACTTTGTAAGTTCTCTACTTGAAAGGATGAGCATCACTTACTTTTCTAGCTTTATCCAAGCCATAAAGAGTGAGTAGTTCCTCATTCACTCTTTAGTAAGAGGAGATGAATATGTAAAAATTATATGGGAGTTATATTTGTGTAATCCTTTTATGCTTTAATGCTATATATTTCACTTGTTCATTGAATGGTTGAATGTACCTAGCAAAGCTAAGGTACCTTGTCTAACCATGGGTTTTTTCTATGTCACGGATGACTCTTGCATGGAAAAACCTGTTGGTTTAAGGCAAGTACCTAGGCGATATCTGCATGATACATTTCAATCTTCACTATTATCATGCTTTATCTAAAGAATGGAACATTAATGACATGGTTGGATGCATTGTATAAACACTTGCTCTGTAACGCCCCAAAACACACCTTGGACGGCATTACATTCTAAAACCATTCATATCATGAGAGCACTAATGTAATCCCTTAAGAAACAAGACTTCATTTGTCATCCACAAATATTTACAACATTATCCAAAAGAATAAGCCCAAGTCATGGCTATTACATCTCAAAAATTAATTGAAGAAGCGCAACGGAATAAAAAAAAGAAGCAAGACTACACAATGTTCCAAAAGAATGTCCTAGTCTAGTACAAAAGGAAAGGAGGTCGCTCTATGCATCCACCTCGGGATCCACACTCCCGTCCAGTGGAGTCTCCCAAGTAGCGGGCTCCTTGACCCTTACGTCCTCCTCCTAAAGCGGGTAATCTGAAAAATGTTAGTGATAGGGGGTGAGCACGAAGCTCTGTAGAAAAATTCACCCAAACACATACAAAGTTTAAAAAAACATTTAAAACTGTCGGTCTCAATTTTAACATAACATAGATACATAATTTGAAATAAAGCAGTGACATTTAAAAACGATCTCAAGTTTATTTAAAAACATTACTTAAATGAATAAACGAGCATCACATACAAATAATAACCATTAATTGTCATAAACAATTCCCAACAATTCTTTCGGTAGGTGGCATACTTTGTGGTAACCTCCACCCCCCTTTAGGTCACCTTTGATTATCAAGCATCCTTATCGGGGGAACCTCTTGAAATGAATGAGCATCCTTACATGGAACCTCTCATCAATCACTACATTATTTCTCAAGTATCCTTACCGGGAACCTCTTGAGAAGGGGTGAACATCCTTACAAGGAACCTCTCACTCATGTGCATCACAAAAAGCCCAACCAAGCATATAATTCTAACATTTATCTCAATTTACAAGCATCTATCCAAAATCTCCAAAATATATCATATAACAATTTTACAACTAACTAAGAAAATACATGAGATTACAATAACATAATTTTTCTACCCAACACAAAGCACTAAGGTTTCAAAATCCATAATAAAGAAAGCATTTAGGAAGAAAATACATCACTCTCCAAAAATTACGGTTTTAAAACTGGAAAGGAGATTTCATGGGTATTAAACACTACTTTGTTCAAAACATGTAATCCTTGCAAAAAGCCTAAAAAATGATGATTCAATAGCATATATATACCATTGATAGCCAAAACATACATATATAAATACCCTAGCCTCAACGTAAGTGAATGAGAGAAAATCCCTACCTTGAATCCTTAGCTTTGGTGTGAAGAACAATAATATTTGATCTCGAATCACCCTTGAATCTCTTGTTTTTCCCTTCCTTTCTTCTTCTATAATGCTCTCTAGGGTTTCAAGAGGTGTGGGGGTGTGAGGGGAGTGAAGGAAATAAGAGCAAATGGGATGAAAATGAGTTTAAAACATAAACCCCCGAAAAACACTGTTCAAAGGCTGTTTTGTGTTTCTCTAAATTTATGATTTTGCCACTAAGAATCTCCAATATGATCCATATGACTACCCTAAGGTTTGTCGACGTTTCGGATTCATTTTTAATGTTATTTTAATCTAAAAATATTTATTTTTATGATTTATCTCAAAACCCAAGTCAGTGTACACCCGAAACACTAAAATTTCTATTTTACCCATCCGAATCGGCTATTAATGAAGTTTTGTGATGTTTGCAAATAAAAGGTCATAAAGGGTGTTTCTTAAAGCCTTTTATACTTATTTGAAGCCTAAAAATACTAATTATTTTTATATTTTGATTTAGGATGCAAATAGAGATATTAAATGCAAAACGAAGCTAATTGAACTATTTCGACATCGTTTCGTTATCTAAGCATAACTCTCTCATCCAAGCTCCGATTGAGATGATTCAAGATGCTATGTAATGATAAGAAAGAGCTCTAAAACTTTCATGTTTTAGGTTTTCAGAGATATTGACTGCATCAAGGTCTAAATTGAGGTTGAAGTTACAGTAGTGCACTATAGTCACACCCTAATTGACTTGGGTGCAAATGGCCGGTCTTGGTGGCACCTTGCACCAAGGCATGCCAGAAATCGGAATCAAGGTGATGCGACTAAGTGGTTCGATAGATTGGGGCGAACCAAGGCAGCATGTGACCACCCGGTTGAGCATGGCAGCATGGGTGGGCTCAATTGAAGCAATGTGGGTGTAGAGCTTGGGATTGCATGGCATGGGTTGAACCCACATGCACATTGGTTCGTGTAGCAAGGTTGACTGTTGAATGTGGGCACATGGCTGCTGAATGTGGGCACCTGACTAGTACGGGTCATATGAGTTTTTAGTTATGCCTTTCGGCTTAACCAATGCCCCTGGTACATTTTATAACTTGATGACCAATGTATTTCGGGAATACTTGGACCGCTTCATGGTGATTTATTTGGATGACATAGTTGTTTATAGGCAAACTCTTGAGGAGCATGTTGAGCATCTTAGGCTGGCCTTGACAAAGTTAAGGAAAGCCCAGTTGTATTTGAAATCAGAAAAATGTGAGTTTGCCCAGAAGGAAATTTCATTCCTGGGGCATATTATTTCTGCAGGCGTGGTGAAGATAGACCCAAAAAAAGTTGAGGCCATTGCAGATTGGCCTGTCCCTTCTAAGGTTACTGAACTGCATTCTTTCCTTGGTTTGGCAAACTATTATTGAAAATTCGTGAAGAATTATTCAAAGAAGGTCGCGGTGCTGAATGATCTTCTAAGGAAAGATAGGACATGGAACTGGTCCTACGAATGCCCGGAGGCATTCGATCGATTGAAGGCGGTGGTGACGTCTAGCCTAATTTTACGCTTACGCGATTTTGATTTGCCCTTTGAAGTCCATATAGATGCATGAAACTTTGCTCTTGGAGGGGTGCTGGTGCAGAATTGGCATCCAGTGACATTTGAAAGTAGGAAGCTGAATGATACCGAGAGGCGGTATTCAATACATGAGAAGGAGATGACAGTAGTCATTCACTGCATCAATGCATGGAAGCACTACTTGTTGGGGAAGCATTTCCTTGTATTGATAGATAATGTGGCTACCAGTTGCTTCAATTCCATTAAGAAGTTGACACCAAAACAAGCAAGATGGCAGGACTTTCTTGCCCAGTTTCATTTCACGTTGTTGTACAAGCCTGACAGTGCAATTCAGGTTGCTGATGCTCTTAGTCGAATCCCAGTTGCTGATGGGACAGTTGTTGCACTTAGCCAGATTGCAGGAGACATACTATAGAGAATTCAGGATCAAACTAAAGATGATCCAGTGACCAGCTTATTGTTGAAGCAGGTTCACGAAGGGGTGACTCGGCGATTTTAGGTAGAGGATGGTGTTCTCTATGCCAAAGGTAGGAGACCCTATGTTCAGAAATAAGGCGGACTTCGAAGAATGTTGCTGAAAGAAGCTCATGATGCAGGACATCCAGGGCAGCAACAGACTCTTGCCTTGCTAGCAGAAAGTTATTATTGGCCCTGCATGGAAGCAGATGTGGAGCTGTATGTGCGCACTTGTTTGGTGTGCCAGCAGGACAAGATTGAAAGGAAGAAGGTGGCGGGTACATTGGAACCTCTCCCTATTCCAAGCCGACCTTGGGAGAGTGTTTCCATGGACTTTATTAATGGCTTGGCTCAGGTAATCGATTTTACTTCGATATTTGTGGTGGTAGACAGATTTTTGAAGTATGCCACTTTTATTGCTACCCCAAAAGTATGTCGGTAGAAGTTACTGCTCAGTTATTCCTTAAGCATATTGTGAAGCTTTGGAGTCCTCCGCTGGACATAGTGATTGACAGGGACACTCGGTTTACTGGCCAGTTCTGAATAGCTTTATTTGAACTGTTGGGCACACAACTCAACCTTTCCACCAGCAATCATCCGTAGACAGATGGGCAGACCGAGCGGGTCAATGCAATGCTGGAGGAATATCTCAGACATTATGTCATAGCGAACCAGAACAATTGGGGTGGATTTACTTGATGTAGTCCAGTTCAGTTATAACCTCCAACAGAGTTCTTCCACCGGAATAAGCCCCTTTGAGTTGGCAACTATCCAATAGCCTCTTACCCCGAATGAAGTTGTCAAGCAAAATTCTCAAGGGAGATGTCCTGCAACATATCGCTTCGCTCGGGCCAATCAGAAGCGGACCGATGAAGCAAAAGACTGTTTAACTATGGCGGTGAAGAGGATGAAAAAGTGGGCAGATGAGAAGAGGAGGGCAGTAGAGTTCGAAGTGGGTGACAAAGTGATGCTGAAATTGACCCCACCAATCTGGAACAAGATCTCTCGGAAGTCTGCACACAAGGGATTAATCCAGCGTTATAACGGCCCTTTCCTAATAACAATGAGGATTGGCAGGTTGGCCTATAGGCTGGATCTTCCCAGTCGTCTCAAGCTTCATCCAATTTTCCATGTTGTCTTTTTAAAGCCGTATGTTGAGGACCCAGAGGACCCTAACAGAGACGTTCGGCGTCGGGCTCCTCCAACAATTAGGAAGCAATTCACAGAAATAGATGAAGCTATCCTTGATTACAAGACTGAGGGAATGAGTAATAAAAATAGAAGAACTCATTACCTAGTCAAGTGGAAAGGGAAAGCACCGGAGGAAGCCACTTGGGATAAAGAGACTACATTGTGGCAGTTTGAGGATCTCATCAAGCAATACCATGCCTCCATTCCAACGAGGTCATTGGATACTTCAGGTGGGGGTGGCTTGTCACACCCTAATTGACTTGGGTGCAAATGGCCGGTCTTGGTGGCACCTTACACCAAGACATGCCAGAAATCGGAATCAAGGTGATGCGGCTAAGTGGTTCGACAGATTGGGGCGAACCAAGGCAGCATGAGACCACCCGATTGAGCATGGCAGCATGGGTGGGCTCAATTGAAGCAATGTGGGTGTAGAGCTTGGGATTGCATGGCATGGGTTAAACCCAACATGCACATTGGTTTGTGTAGCAAGGTTGACTGCTGAATGTGGGCACCTGACTGGCACACTGGCACATCTGCTCAATGCATGTGACCAGGAGGATGTGGGCGGTTATGATGTTGAGACTCAGTCAAGGCAGTTGTTGAGGCAGTTCTGGACGTCCCTAGTCTGAATCCAGTCTAGATGCATGCTGATGAAGGGCAGTTCCACAACAGTTACTGGAAGTGGTGGAACTGCCTGCTAGGTGTTGCATAGAGACCAAGCCTGCTAGCCCAGTATGTTATGGAATAGCAAAACATGGGTAACTACCCCTTGGCAGATAGGGGTGTCATTTGCCTTCCTCTTGTGTAAATAGGGGTGCTTGAGCATTCTGGAAAGGAGAGAGTGTTCTGGCTTTGAGAGTTCTTCTAAATTGTTGAGTTCAATATATAAGGTTTGGGAGTGTTGTCCCAGTAAATTCGTGTGTGCCTTTTGTGTGGGTTTTTGTCCCTTATTCTTGAGTTTGAGTGTGGCTGGTTGCAATAACAACGCCTTCATAGGTAGTCTCAAAAGAAAAACGAAAGTTACCCTGTGACAATTATTTATGTGCACTGTTCACAGCCTGTCTTCGTCCCTTTTCCATTTCCAATCTATTCCTAAGCCAACCAAATCCATCCCAACCCTCTCCAACACATATTTCTATACCAAACCTATTTAATACAAGTTCTAGGACCTAAAATTTCATATTTTCACTTATTAAAATCAAATTTCAACTATTATTTTCACTAACATTTTAAATCTCTACTTTTCCAATCTACCAAATTCAAACACACATCACTACATATATTCACATTTTTTTTACCACAATTATTTACTATATATCTATATACATATATAAAAGAAAATGGGGGTGTTACAATCCACACCCCTTAAATAAAGTTTCATCCTTGAAACTTACCTCAAGTAGCGAACAAATATGGATACTTCTCCCGTATTTCTTGCTCCGGTTCCCATGTAGCTTCCTTCACTCCATGGTGTTGCTACAAAACCTTCACCAATCTGATAACTTTGTTGTGAAACACTTTTTCCTGGACGTCGAGAATTTCTACTGGTTGTTCTTTGTAGGTTGCTCCGTCTTGAATTTCAATCTCCTCCAAGTTCACGACTGGAGTTGCATCTGAGTGACACCTTCTCAACATGGACACGTGGAACACATCATCTACTCTGGATAGTTGGGCTGGTAGTCGAAGTTGATATGCCGCCTTGCCTACTGCTTTGATTACCTCAAACGGTTCGGTATATCTTGGCGCTAACTTCCCCTTCTTGTCGAATCGAAACACGCCTTTCTTGGGTGACACCTTGAGAAATTCGTAGTCTCCCACCTTGAATTCTAAGGGTCTTCATCTGTGGTTCGCATAGCTCTTATGTCTACTTTGCGCCGTTTGTAGCCTCTCTCGGATGAGTTGAATCTTCTCCGTAGTTTCTCAAACAATGTCCGGTCCAACACAAACTACTCTCGCCGGCTTCTAACCAACACATCGGTGATCGGCATGGTCTTCCATACAATGCTTCATACGGTGCCATCCCAATACTTTCTTGATAGCTGTTGTTGTAAGCAAACTCCACCAACAGTAAGTGGTCGCTCCAACTCCCCTTGAAGTCCAACGCGCAAGCACGCAACATATCCTCCACAATCTGTATCACCCTCTCGGATTGGCCATCCGTTTGGGGATGAAAAGTCGTACTAAATTGTAACTCCATCCCCATCGCTTGTTCTAGACTCTGCCAGAATCTTGCCACAAACCTAGAGTCACAATTCGACACAATCGAGAGCAGAACGCCGTGTAACCTCACTATCTCACAGATATACAACTGGCTCAAAGTCTCGAATGTATCCATGGTCTTCATACCCAAAAAGTGAGCGGACTTGGTGAGTCTATCCACAATGACCCACACTGCATTATGCCCGCGCGACGTCCGTGGTAAACCAACATGAAGTCCATGGTGATGTGATCTCACTTCCACTCTAGAATAGGCAAAGACTGTAGGACTTCTCCTGGCCTGTGATGCTCAATCTTCACCTGCTGGCACACTGCACATTTTGCCACATACTTGGCCACATCTCCCTTCATTCCCCTCCACTAGTATTGACGCTTCATGTCCCTATACATCTTTGTGCTACCGGGGTGGATAGCAAACTTGGAGCGATGACACTCTCCCAGTATCTCTTCCTTTAGGGACGAATCATCGAGAACACATAGCTTCTTCCCATATCTCAATTCTCCATTCTTCCAAGACCATCCTTCAATCGCCTCTCCATTCTCCAATTGGGCTCTAATCCAATCGAGTTCCGAATCCAGGCATTGCAACTCCACTACCCATCGTCGAAGCGTCGGTTGAGCTTCAAGGTTGAATAGATATGGTTGATACTCCGATCCATCCACCCATAGATCGTACTCCTCCAATGCATCAATCATTTTCCACCTATTTACTGCAAGAAAATTGAATTCATCCCGAGACTTCCTGCTAAGAGCGTCGGCAACTACATTGGCCTTCCCCAGAGGGTAGTTGAGCGTGAACTCATAATCTTCCAAGTACTCAATCCACCTTCTCTGCCGGAGATTCAAGTCTTTATGTGTGAAGATATACTTGAGGCTTTTATGGTCTGAGAACACTTGAAATTTCTCCCCGTATAAATAACATCTCCACAACTTAAGAGCAAACACCACCGCAGCTAGCTCCAAGTCGTGTGTGGGATAATTCTGCTCATGCACCTTGAGTTGCCTTGAGCCATACGCCACTACCTTCCCTCCTTGCATTAGAACACTTCCCAAGCCTCGTAGTGAAGCATCGGTGTAGACATTGTAGCCTTCCCCACTACTCGGAATAATGAGGATAGGTGTCGTCGTCAACTTCTCCTTCAAGGTGCGAAAAGCTAGTTCACATGCTTGAGTCAACAAAAATTTCTCCCCCTTCTTTGTAAGGCGAGTCATCGGCATTGCATGCTTGGAGAACCCTTCCACAAACCTACGATAATAGCCGGCTAACCCCAAGAAACTCCGTACTTCCATTACGTTCTTCGGTGGTTCTCATTTCATCACGGGCTCAGTCTTTATGGGATCAATCGCTACTCCTTGCTTGGACACAACATGACCAAGGAGCTTCACTTCCTTCATCCAAAACTCACACTTGCTCATCTTCGCATATAACTTATGTTCTCTCAATATTTGTAGCACAATAGAGAGATGACGAGCATGTTCCTCTTGAGTATGTGAGTAAATCAATATGTCATCAACAAACACAATGACAAATTGATCGAGGTAAGGCCGAAAGACTCTGTGCATCAAATCCATGAAGGCTACGGGGGCATTAGTCAATCCGAACGGCATCACTATATACTTGAAATGACCATACCGGGTACGTAAAACAGTCTTTGGAATAACCTCCAAACTGATGATACCCCGTGCGAAGATCAATCTTGGAGTAATACTTTGAACCCTTCAACTGGTCAAATAAGTCATCAATTCTCGGCAACAGATACTTATTCTTCGCGGTAACCCGATTCAACCTCCGGTAATCCGTGCACATGCGTAGAGTCTCATCCATTTTCTTCACAAAGAGGACCAGGGCTCCCCAAGGTGAAGTGCTTAGACAGATAAACCCAATCGCCAACAAGTGATATAATTGCTTCCTTAGCTCCTTCAACTCCAAAGGTGCCATCCGGTAGGGAGCAATGGATATGGGTTCGATTCTTGGATAGAGATCGATCTTGAACTCAATTTTCCTATATGGCGGTAATCCGGGTAATTCCTCGGGAAAAACATTCGAAAACTCTGATACAATTAACACTACATCCGTATGGATTTTATCCCTGTCATCTCCCATCAAGCTAGCTAAAAAACTCAAATGGCTTCCTGATGTCGCTTTTAAGAATCTACTACCCATAGTAGAAAATGGATGGGAAGAATCTCAGTTATTCACAAAATTGAAAATGACTCCTCCCGATAACTGAAATATAATCCACTTGCGGAAACAATCCATTACCGCCCGTAAAGCAGACAACAAGTTCATCCCAAAAATCAAATCATACCCCTTTATCTCTAAAGCAATCAAATCCACAATCAATTCGTGCTCCCCAATGCGAAGCACGCAACCCTTGCAAACTCGGCTAGTATCTAACCGTTCTCCCGTGGGCAAGCTAATGTTCATAACATGCTCTAGCTTCGCGAAAGTTAATCCCAAATCAAGTGCATATTTCGTGCGTACAAATGAGTGTGTTGCCCCGGGGTCAAATAATATTCGGGCCAAAGAATTGTAAATAAGGATGATACCTTCCACAACGGCATTGGCAATGTCCTTCTCCGGCTGAGTCAAAGCAAATACTCGCCCTTGGTTGGCACTGTCGGGGGCTTGAGCTTGTATCGGTCGCTATGGTGTAGGCCTTGGTGGTGATGGTTGGACTACTGGTACCTGTTTGGCGGTCTGGATAGGCCCCTGAGGTGAAAAAACTTGGCAATGCATTCGAATATGTCCCACACCTCCACATGCAAAGAAGGATCGGGGGTAATACCGGCTCTAGTCTGAGTGTCTCCCTCTCCTCGGGCTGTCAAAAGTCGTTGTCCACCTGTCTGGTCTGGGCGACGGTATGGTGTCGGTCTCTGTGCCCCACTAGTGCTAGCACCCGTTCGGATCAGACCTCCTCTCGAGAAGCCCTGTCATCGCTGGCTATCCTCTATGTCTCTCTCTACTAGTGCAGCTCTGTCCACCAAGTCCCCAAAAATCACGGATCCTCAGAGCCACCAACTTCTCCTTGATGATCGGCCTCAAACTCTACTCGAAGCACTTGGCCCTGTTGGCCTCATTAGATATAAATCCCGTAGCATAACGAGAGAGCTCATTGAACTGCCCCACATACTCAGCCACAGTCATACTACCCTGTTGTAGTGCAAGAAAATCCGCCTTCATTCGGTCTCTAACCGATTTAGGAAAATACTTATCTTGGAAAAGTTGATCGAACTCTTCCCAAGTGAGTGTGTTGGTGTCCCTTCTCCTCTTTATGGCATCCCACCAATAGTCGGCCTCCCACTCAAACAGGTAGGTCGCCAAACCAACTCTTAACTCCTCGGCAACTCCCATGCCGTCACAGATCTTCTTCACTCGGCAGATCCATCTATCCGCCTCCAAAGAATTAGAGCTCCCTTGGAAATTGGGTGGTCGTTGTCTTAAGAATTCCCGAAGAGCTATCATCCTTCGGTCTCCGTTCCCATTGCCCGATGCTTGAGCGAGAGGATGAGCTCCACAATTGTGGTTCTTGTTACCATTTTGGTTTTGTACCAAAGTGGTGAGCTCCCTCAAGCATTGGTAAATGCCTTGCATGGCATCCGGAGGTGGTGGTGGTGGTGGATTTGTTTGACCTCCACGACTACGCCCAAGTCTGCGTCCTCGTCCTTGTTTGCCGTTCATCCTGCACATCAATTCACAACTTAGTTCATGGATGTACAGGACATCCTAAATATTAGGATAAGCTAAGGCATAGAACGTGTATAAAATTTTACTCAAGGATTTGATTCACCCTAATCCTAAAGCTCTAGAGGTGATTCCATAACCTACAGCTCCCATGTAAGACCTAAAGCCTAAACTCTGATACCAACTTTGTAACGCCCCAAAACACACCCTGGATGGCATTACATTCTAAAACCATTCATATCATGAGAGCACTAATATAATCCCTTAAGAAACAAGACTTCATTTGTCATCCATGAATATTTACAACATTATCCAAAAGAATAAGCCCAAGTCATGGCTATTACATCTCAAAAATTAATTAAAAAAGCGCAGCGAAATAAACAAAAGAAGCTAGACTACACAATGTTCAAAAAGAATGTCCTAGTCAAAAAAGAAGGTTGCTCTATGCGTCCACCTCGGGATCCACACTCCCATCCAGTGGAGCCTCCCAAGTAGCGGACTCCTCGACCCTTGCGTCCTCCTCCCCAAGCAGGTAATCTGAAAAATGTTAGCGACAGGGGTGAGCACGAAACTCTGTACAAAATTTCTCCCAAACCCATACAAGGTTTAGAAAAGCATTTAAAATGGTCGGACTCAATTTTAACATAACATAGATACATAATTTGCAATAAAGCAGTGATATTTAAAAAGGATCTCAAGTTTAGTTAAATACATTACTTAAATGAATAAACGAGCACCATATACAAATAATAACCATTAATTGCCATAACCAATTCCCAACAATTCTTTTGATAGGTGGCATACTTTGTGGTAACCTCCACCCCCTTTAGGTCACCTTTGATTCTCAAGCATCCTTACTGGGAACCTATTGAGAATGGATGAGCATCCTTACATGGAACCTCTCACCAATCACAATATTATTTCTCAAGCATCCTTACCGGGAACCTCTTGGGAAGGGGTGAGCATCCTTACAAGGAACCTCTCACTTATGTGCATCACAAAAAACCCAACCAAACATACAATTCCAACAGTTATCTCAATTTACAAGCATTTATCCAAAATTCCCAAAATATATCATATAACAATTCCACAACCAACTAAGAAAATACATGAGATCACAATAACATCATTTTTCTACCCAACACAAAGCACTAAGGTTTCGAAATCCATAATAAAGAAAACATTTAGGAAGGAAATATATCACTCTCCAAAAATTAGAGTTTTAAAACTAGAAAGGAGATTTCATGGGTATTAAACCCTACTTTGTTCAAAACCTGTAATCCTTGCAAAAAGCCTAAGAGAGGATGATTCAATAGCATATATATACCATTGATAGCCAAAACATACATATATAAATACTCTAGTCTCAACGTAAGTGAATGAGAGAAAACCCCTACCTTGAATCCTTAGCTTTGGTGTGAAGAACAAGAATATTTGATCTTGAATCACCCTTGAATCTCTTGTTTTTCCCTTCCTTTCTTCTTCTCTAATGCTCTCTAGGGTTTCAAGAGGTGTGGGGGTGTGAGGGGAGTGAAGTAAATGAGAGCAAATGAGATGAAAATGAGTTTAAAACATAACAGCCCCGAAAAATACTATTCACAAGCTGTTTTGAATTTCTCTAAATTTACGGTTTTGCCACTAAGAATCTCCAATTTGATCCATATGACTACCCTAAGGTTTGTCGACGTTCCGGATTCATTTTAATGTTATTTTAACCTAAAAAAATTTATTTTTATGATTTATCTCAAAACTCAAGTCAGCGTACACCCGAAACACTAAAGTTTTTATTTTACCCATCTGAATCGGCTATTAATGAAGTTTTGCGATGTTTGCAAATAAAAGGTGATAAAGGGTGTTTATTAAAGCCTTTTGTACTTATTTGAAGCCTAAAAGTACTCATTATTCTTATATTTTGATTTAGGATGCAAATGGAGACATTAAATGCAAAAACGAAGTTAATTGGACTATTTCGACATCATTTCATTATCTGAGAATAACTCTCTCATCCAAGCTCCGATTGAGATGATTCAAGATGATATGGAATGATACGAAAGAGCTCTAAAACTTTCATGTTTTGAGTTTTGAGAGATATTGACTGCATCAAGGTCTAAATCGAGCTTGAAGTTGCTGCAGTGCACTGTTCACGTGCATTGTTCACAACATGTCTTCGTCTCTTTTCCATTTCCAATCTATTCCTAAGCCAACCAAATCCATCCCAAACCTCTCCAAAACATATTTCTACACCAAACCTATTTAATACAAGTTCTAGGACCAAAATTTCATATTTTCACTTATTAAAACCAAATTTCAACTATTATTTTGACTAACATTTTAAATCTCTACTTTTCCAATCTACCAAATTCAAACACACATCACTACATATATCCACATTTTTTTTACCACAATTATTTACTAAATATCTATATACATATATAAAAGAAAATGCGGGGTGTTACATGCTCGCTTGTAGACAGGTTAAATCACAGCACTGGCAATTCTTGTCCACTTCTAGAAAGGCATCGAAATCATGTGCTTAATTCTCACAGTCCATCTTTATCTTTCGATTAACTTGTTGTTGACACACGAGTTAATTGAGTTATAAAAAAAAGTATAATAAACCGGATGATTGACCACATGTTCTGATCCTCAAGTTAATGGGTGACTATTTTACATTTAAATTTATCTTATATTTTGTTTGGAAAAATCTTGAAAAGAATCTTCTATTTTATTCAAGAAATATCACCTCTCCAAACTCTCAAAATTTCCAGTCACTTAGTCTCTATTAATGCTTACTTCAAAACACCAATCTTAGTTCCCTGTGGATTCGACTCCGAAATTAATTGGATTATTACTACAACTTGACCTCCTACACTTGGGTATACACATTTTGAATCAAGTCAAGTTTTTGGCGCCGTTGCTGGGGAACCATAAAAGGTGTTTACGGTAAAAGGTAAAAAGACCTCACTTTTTGTGTATAAATTTGTTTTACTATGTATAAAGTTGTTTTAATTACTTTTATGTTTGAGAACGCTTCTCACTATCAAAATTTGTCAACAGAATCTTCTGTGTCTGTGAATCAACCTGAACCACTTTAACCTAGATTAGTAGCAGACTCTTGTGAAAGTAAAATGACAAATGATGAGAGACGAGGAGAAATTCTTGTGAGAGAGGGGGAAGTGCCTAACATTTGAACTCTGAGGTATTATTTCAATCCCACAAGAAATAATGTCCCCTCTTGTGTTGATCTTTCCTGAAGATGCACCCCTTTTTACTGTAAAGACGGGCACAGTCTAACTACTCCCTCAATTTCGTGGACTCGAAACAGAAAACCCATATCTGCACATAAAAGAGTTTGAGAATGTATGTGGAACGTTTCAAGACAATTCTGAGCTAGGCAAACTGAAACTTTTTTCATTCTCTCAAAAGGATAGAGCTAAACAAATGGCTAACTTCTTTAAAAGCTCTTTCAATACCTGATTGGCGGGCACTACGAAATGATTTTTTTAGAAAGTTTTTTCTTCTACACCGCACTAATGCACTGAAAAGGCAAATCATGAACTTTTTGGTTAGAGAAGGAGAAACCTTTTACCAAAGTTGGGGGAGATTCAAGGATCTACTCCAGTCCTGCCCACACCATGCTTTTAAGAATTAGACTTTGGTAGGATATTTCTACGACTCCTTGCCCACTAGACGACGTCAGTTTGTCGAAATGATGGCTCAAGGAGAGTTTATGAGCAAAAGTCCAGAGGAGGCATTCAATTTTTTTGATACCATATTTGGCAGTTCTCATATGTGGGACTCAACGTCTCCTACCATTGTTGAAACCAAACCATCTACTTCCCAAGGGGGTAAGTATGTATTGAGAGATGACGATGACCTAAGAGCAAATATGTCCACCCTGTCTCGAAAGCTTGAAGATTTAGAGATAAAAAGAATTCATCAAGTTGATGTTAGCTCTCCCACTAAACAACTCTGTGGGATCTGTGCACTAATAGGACACCCTATTGGGGAGTGTCCCACCATTCCATCATTCAAAGAGATTTTGTTGGAACAACCAAATGTTGTCTCCAACTTCAACAAGCCTTACTCCAACCCAGACTCTGAAACATACAATCCAGGGTGGCCACCCAAACATCAGTTGGAGAAACAAACAACCCACTCCTATGAACCAACAACAAGGTTCACTCCCACCACCTCAAGGACCTCCCACGTATCAACCATACCAACCACCACAAAAGGGAAGCCTTGATGATACTCTGAATTATTTTATGCAAAGCCAGATGAACTACAATCATAGTTCCACTCGGGCTTTTACTAATTTCAAAACACATACCACTCAATCTTTCGACGATCTTAAAAGCCACATCCAAAAGTTAACCCAATCCATGACCACACATGAGAAGGGCAAGTTTCCTACCCAACCAAAACCACCACTAGACCAATTTCAGGTGGAAAATCCCACAATCATGGAAACCCCACAAGTCCAAGCCCAAGTTGTCACTACACTAAGAAGTGGCAAGGTGATTGACAAGACTATCAAAGACATGCTACTTCCAAAGCCAAAACCTAAGTCAATCCCTGTCAATCCACCAATGGAGACTAAAATAATTGAGCCTAAATGTGAGAAAGAAGAGGTACTAGAGCCCATGATTGAACAAGAACTAGAGCCATTAAGGGAAGAAGAACCCTCGTGTTCTATTCCTACTCCTTTTCCTCATAGACTCAAAATTGCACAGAAGTTGAATAATCAGCCAGAAATTTATGAGCTCTTCAAGCAAGTAAAAGTCAACATCCCACTTTTGGATGCAATCAAATAGGTTCCATCTAATGCCAAGTTTCTGAAAGACTTGTGCACAGCCAAAAGAAGCCAGAATGTTCAAAAAAGAGCCTTCTTGACAAAACATGCCAGTGCCTTGCTTCAACATAAAACCCCTCCAAAATACAAAGATCTAGGGTGTTCGACTGTGTCGTGTGTCATTGGAAATTTCAGAATCGAGGAAGCATTGTTAGACCTTGGAGCAAGTGTCAATTTACTCCCATTTTTTATTTACTAGTAGTTGGGTTTGGGAGAACTCAAACCCACAAGTGTCACACTTCAGTTGGCTGATAGATCTATCAAAATTTCTAGGGGTATTGTTGAAGATGTACTTGTCGAAGTGGACAACTTTGTATTCCCTGTTGACTTCATCATCCAAGATACTTTGCCAGCAAAACATTCAAAGAATTCAATTCCCATTATTCTTGGTTGACCCTTCCTAGCAAATTCGAATGCACTAATCAATTGCAGGAATGGGGTTATGAAATTAACCTTTGGGAATATGATTCATGAGCTAAATATTTTCAATGTTGCCAAACACCTAGGAGAGGACAAGGAAGAAAAATAAATAAATTCCATTGAATCTTTCGTTCAAGACAATCTGAATAACACATTCTGTGAAAATTTCACTAAACTTTATTGTCAGAATCCATCACATCCGAAACAAAAGATGATGATCCAAAGAATTGCCCGACTCATACTGTTGATACATGGACCACAAAATTTGAGGAACTTTCGCTAAGTAGCGCAAAACCACTCTAATCCAATGTCAAGCCACCAAAGCCTGAATTGAAACCTCTCCCAACTGACCTCAAATATGCATTTCTAGGAGAGAACAAGTTGTACCCAGTGGTAATTTCATCTAAGCTCACATACTTGCAAGAGTCTAAACTGATTGAAGTTCTTAAAAACCACAAAAGCACCATTGGGTGGACCATTACTGACTTGAAAGATATAAGCCCATTGATCTGCAATCATGCCATATACCTGGAAAAGGATTCAAAACCCTCTCGTCAAATGCAGTGACCATTGAACCCTCACAGGAAAGAAGTTGTGAAAATGTAAGTGCTTAAACTCTCAGATGCAGGGATAATCTTTTCCATCTCCGATAGTAAATGGGTTAGCCCAATCCAAGTTCTGACCAAAAATTTTGGGGTCATAGTGATCAAAAATGAAGCCAATGAACTAGTACCAACTAGAGTCGTCATAGGATGACGGATGTGTATTGACTATTGAAAGCTCAATTTGGTGACTAGAAAAGATCATTTTCCTCTTCCTTTTTTGGACCAGGTTCTAAAGAGAATTACAGGCCATGAATTTTACTGTTTCCTAGATGGCTATTCCGAGTACAATCAAATTGAGATAGCACTCAATAATCATGAGAAAACCACATTCACATGCCCCCTTGGCACGTTTGCATTCAAAAGGATGTCGTTTGGACTTTGTAATGCTCCTGCAACATTCCAAAGATGGATGTTGAGTTTGTTTAGTGACATGGTCAAAAAATTTTGGAAGTATTCATGGATGACTTCTCTGTCTATGGTGACTCGTTTGATTTGTGTTTGGCCAACCTAGAAAAGGTATTAATAAGGTGTAAAGAGACCAATCTGATGCTTAATTGGGAAAAATATCATTTCATGGTAACACAAAGGCATTGTCTTAAGTCACATTATGTCATATGACGGCATGAATGTTGACAAGGCCAAAATAGATCTGATTGGGAACTTGCATGCACCTAATACTGTGAAGGATATCCAATCATTTTTGGGACATGTAGGATTTTATAGGAGATTCATAAAAGATTTCAGTACCATAGAAAAACCCATGTGTCATCTCCTGAGTCAAGACTTAATCTTTGATTGTAGTGAAATGTGCCAAAAAGCTTTTGACAAGCTTAAAGGCATGTTAATTTCCACCCCAATAATGCAACCCCCTGACTGGACTCTACCCTTTGAACTAATATGTGTTGCAAGTGATTATGCTATAGGTGCTATATTGGGACAAAGAAAAATAAGAAACCACATGTCATTTACTATGTAAGTAAAACTGTGAATGATGCTCAAATGAATTTTCAACAACTGAAAAAGAATTACTTACGATAGTGTTTGCTTTGGAAAAATTTTGTCTTTACCTTGTTGGTTCTTCTGTTATGGTGTTCACTGACCACACAACATTAAAATTCTTGCTCACAAAGAAGGATGTTGTGCCTAGGCTCTTAAGATGGAAACTCTTACTTCAAGAGTTTCACCTGGTCATTAAGGGCAAAAAGGGTGTTGAGAATGTGGTGATAGACCATCTGTCTAGGTTAACTTATGAATTTCACAAGGATAAACTACCAATCAATGAAACATTCTCCGATGAACAACTATTCATAATTGATGAGACCCCATGGTATGCTGATATTGCTAATTTTCTTGCTATTGGAACACTCCCTCCATCCTTTTCCCCCACGGATAAAAAGAAATTTTTGAGGGAGGTTTGCAACTTCTTTTGGGAAGATCCGTACGTATTGAAGTACTGTCAATATCAAATCATAAGACGTTGCATCCCCGCTCAAGAAAGCAGATAGGTAATAACCTTTTGCCATTCTGAAGCATGTGATGGCCACTTCTCAAGAAAAACCACTGCAAAAATCTTGTAGCGTGAATTTTACTGGCCCACACTTTTCAAAGATGCCCATGCCTTTTGTTTAATTTGTGATAGATGCCAAAGGTTGGGAATCATTTCAAAAAGAAACATGATGCCCTTGAACTCGATTCTTGTAATTTAAATTTTTGACTGTTGGGGCATTGATTTTATGGGATCATTCCCCCTTTCTTTTGGCTATCTATACATTTTGGTGGCCATAGATTATGTATCCAAATGGGTTGAAGCAATTCCATGCCGAAATAATAATCACCAAACGGTGATCAAATTTCTTAAAGAAAAAATTTTGTCCGGGTTTGGAGTTCCTAAATCAATCATAAGTGATGGGGGGCTCATTTTTGCAATCGCCCTTTCTGGAATTTGATGAAAAAATATTTGATTTTTCATAAAATTGCAACCCCTTGTCATCCACAAACTAGTGAATAGGCCGAATTAGCTAATCGGGAGATCAAATTAATTTTGAAAAAAATGGTAAATCCAGACTATAAAGATTGGTCATCAAGACTAACTGATGCACTTTGGGCATAGCGCACTGTATTTAAAACAATTTTTGGGCATGTCTACTTATCGATTAGTCTATGGAAAGCCATGTCACCTACCTCTAGAATTGGAGCATAGGGCATACTGAACCATTAAAGCAATGAACTTTGACCTAAATAAGGCTGGACATTGAAGAATATTTCAGATTAATGAATTGGAGGAATTGAGAAATGAAGCATATCAAAATGCTATGATTGCTAAAACCAGGATGAAAATTTTTCATGACAAGAACATTATGCGGAAGTCTTTTGAAAATTTTCAAAAAGTCTTGTTGTTTAATTCCAGACTCCACCACATTCTTGGTAAGTTGAGATCAAGATGGACAGAGCCTTATATTGTCAAAAAGGTGTTTGAACACGGAGTAGTTGAAGTGGAAAATCCATCGAATGGTAATATCTTTACTGTTAATGGTTAGTAGTTAAAACCATTTTTAAAAAACTTTGTCAAAAATGTGGAGACCATTCTTTTAATGGATCCAGAACATCGCTTCGAGAAAAGAGCCTACCGACACAAAAAGGGGCGGGATAGGAAAATATCAATTACACCCGACCCACAAGCGCACCTTTATAAGTCGCCTTTCCCTTTTTCGTTTTTCTTCCCCACTGCCCTTCCCATTTTTCCTTTTTCCTTCTTCCTCTACTTCTTCTTCTTTGCTGTTCACGATCTTCTGGAACCACGACCTATCTCCCAACAACACCACGACCATACTACCCAAAGACCTAGTCCTTTGTCTCATAATCTACATGTGTTTACACTATTTGTACATGGCTCTTCTTCTTCTATCTGCACTCAGAATCAAGGGTTTTCATCCTAGTGAAAATCCATATCTGCAATGAGATGCTTGATTTGTGTATTTTGCTTGTAGGTTTCGGCAGATGAACAAGATCTCTACCGTTCAACCTCATCTCCAAAGCTCTACATATCGGTAAATTCGAAACATTTGGGACAATATTCAGTTTAGGTTGGGGGTGAGAACTACAATTCATATGTGCCTGTAGAAAATTTCATATGTGCTCGTAGAAAATATATATATATATATATATATATATTTGTGTTGTTGTTGTTGTTTCTGATCAGATTGTGTACCTTGTTTTGTATTTTATATAAATTGATGGTTATGTTTGTGAGTTAGCTTAAATCGTCTTTGTGACTGGCAGACATTAACGAACCAGATAGTGAGTCTTAAAGCATAGAAAACATTGATGTTAAACTTTTTTGGTTTATTCTAGGAGTTTTGCGCACTTTTCCTTCTGATGTGCATACCGTAATTATGAGAAAAGCAAGACTGGTGAGAAAGACTGAGATCCGAGAAGAGCAAAAGAAACCCCTTTGTGGCATAATCACTTTTGCTAAACACCATCATGCCAAGAGACTTGGTGCCTGTAAATAGTGTGGTAGAGTCTTTCACGAGAAAAGGTATAACTAGTGTTCTAAACCAATTTTCGATCGTGCACTCGATCAATTAGACTGAATAGTGAATTGGCTGAGTAAGGATTACCCTGAGACGCCATGTCATTCTGGTACTGTGCTTAATCAGTTTGTAAGAGAGGAAATTAGGAGTGTCACTGGCTATAAGGAGTGTCCCAGAATACCAACCTGAAGTGTGGGTAGGGACTTATCCTAAGATGACATGAATTTTTGGATCGAACTTGTGTGTTTTGTCCTCTTTTATTGTATAGTGTAATGCAAAATTTTTTTTTGAGTTTGATTCAACGTTCAAACACTAAGTGACGTTCAAATGTCGCTTGCTTACAGTAATCAACCTCTGATGAAGTCTCTGATGAAAATGAAAAGTACTGGGAGCTTAGTTCGTTCGAACGCCAATAGCACGCTTCAACAAGATTAACGTTTGAATGCCAATTGCACGTTCGAACAACAGGAGCTTAAAGTACATTGGTCTCTAACATAACTCAAAAGTACTTGGAGCTCACCATGTTCGAACGATATTCCTATTTGAACGATATTTTAAAAATTCTTCTACATACGTTTGAACGTTATTGACGTTCGAATGATCTTTCTCAGGCTTTAAAAGCCTAGATCGTCTTCCTCATTCCGAAACTCCCAAAATGCTTCAAAATCCACCAAACCCTAGAACCCCTTTTTAGTACCCAATCCACAAAATATCCTCCATGCCCCATTTCCACTTGAAATCGACCTTCACAAAACCATTCCCACATCAAAACTCCTCTTCACCAAGAAATTCAAGAGTTTCAGGCCCTCACAAGCTCAAAACAGAAAAACACCATGCCTAGAGTCAAGCCCCCTGCCAGGCATAACCCAATCAACCAAGAACCCAACTTCGTAGAGGAGGTGGTCAAAGTGGGAGAAGGAAGGCCACCCCTCATGCGGAGATATGACAAGACCCACTTCCCTATTGCATTCAAGGCTGACATGTATGATAATTTCTATCAAAATCATTCTGTGGTTTGTGAAAAGGATGTGGTTTTGACTGATTTTGCTGAATTGGGTATAATAGCAGAGATGGAGATGAGAGGTTAGGATTTGTATTTACAAAACAGTGGGGCGGGCATGATTGATTTGGTGCGGGAGTTTTACTCCAGCGCCAAAATAATCAATGGAGAGTCAAAAAGCTATGTAAGGGGAGTCCATATAGATGTCCATGAGGACTACATTTGGGAGAGAAGGCAGGAAGTACCTCGAGTCCTAAATCCTACCTATCCCCCAAGGAAGAATATGACGATGAATACGGTGGGGAAGGAGCTGATACGGATAGCTAACTTTTCTTGGGTGGGATGAAGTTTTTTTCGCCAAGGGGAACTGATTGACAAATACAAAATGTTAAACTTGATTGCGGTGTCAAACTTTGCCCTAATAGGACAAAAAAATGAAATTCTACCTGACATGGCCCAGATGTTTTATGCACTTGGGAAGAGCCATAGCATAGACCTCCCCTCTCTCATCTTGAATGAAATGAAGAAGGGCTGTGATGTGAAGCAAAGCTCATTCCCATTTGGCACCTTGGTGACTAAGATATGCAAAAACCATGGGGTCGAGGTGAGGCCCGAAATGGAAATTCAAAAGCCGAGGCCACAGTGGTGCCCCGGCTGCAAGACAAGAAGTGCCCCCTCCCCAAGGAGTTGATGAAGTGCAAGAGGAGCTTAATGCTGAAGAGGAGAGAGAAATGGAGACAGAGAGAGAGCAGTAAGAGGCAAGCCCTAGCATGACCACCCGACGTTCTTTACAGGACATCATACTTAACGTTAAAGCTAAGCAGGATGAGATTCTCAATCTTTTGAGGGGTGGAGCTGGTGGAGTTTGTGGAGACGATGGAGATAGAGGAGATTGAGAGGGTTATTTATGTTCTTGAGTGGAGTTGGGTGTTTGTTTATTTCTTCTTAGATATGGTTCTTCTTTGGGTGTTCTTGTGGATGGTTGTTTTGTAGATGTTGTGGATATCTATTTATGTTGTTGTGGATGGTTGTTTTATAGATGTTTGTGGATATTTGAAATTTATGTTTTGGTCACTTTTTGTATGGATGGATTGAATCATTGGTATTACTGTAAACATCATATTCTATGGAATGAATGATTATGTTCATCACTTTTATTTGTTTAAATGCATATGTAGAATTAGCACTTTGGTAATTCTTGATAATAAATGAAACAAATGTGCATTCCAAAGTTGCTTGTTAAAATAACTAAAGCATATGATCGGTTTGACACCTCAACTTAGTAACCAAGACTTGAAAGCACATTTCTTGGAAAATTTATATTATCTCTATGCTTAAATTGTCGAATGCACATTAGTATTTTTCATTCTTAAGGTACCAGATGATCGGACTCAAAAATGGAATCGCTATATAACTAACATTCCTTGAAACACTTGACATAACTAGTGGAGATGACAGAGAATACCATGTTAAGTTTTGAGCTTTGTGATGCTTTTTGAGAGGATGTCCACAAACACTCAAAGTAGGCACTTTCACTTTCATTTTTTTCAGTAATCTTCGTAACTTTGCTTTGCTTGACGCAACTAAAGTGATCTATTTACATATCCCACAAGGAACCTTCCCATACGACACATACATGTGCACATACTTGAGAAAGGATCTTAGGTCATCTTTGATTTGACTTTGAGCCTTAGACATTTCTTTCACAAAGTATATCCCTAGTCTGCCATGCTTGAGCCTTCAATGAATGAGTTCTTTTTCGAAAAACGCATACGATAACCAAGCCACAAGAAATATACTTGACATACCTTGCTATCTAATTTTCTTAAACCCTCTTATAAATCAGTATGATACAGAAAAGCAAGAGAAAGAGAAAAGACAATGGTGGCTAGTGTTCAATGAAAGAAAAGTCAGTGGAAACAACCGAAAAGGAAAAGAGACAAGATAAACAGGGAATTACCAAGAAAGTGAAAAATGAGAAAAATGAAAGAAAGAAATACAAGTTCTTGGAAAAAGACCGAAAAGTAAGAAAGAAACGTGCTACAATACATAAGGAAAAGATAGCTTTTTGAATACCATTAACGTCATTTCGTTAACCACCTACAAAAAGCTCTAATTGATCTCAAGTTTGATGCATGTGTTGGTCGCCAACTACACGCGGGATATGCTAAATAACATTTCTTTATCTGCTTCAATTTTCCTCCATGAGATTGTGCCAACGCATGATTAATTTGTTTCCTTAAACTTCACTCCTTTACTAATTGCGCATGTGATTTTTCGACTGACCATCTTCTAATTACATGCCCTGTAAGAAACAAGTCACTATAATCGGAGCAAATTTTTGCTGAGAGCATTCTAATAGAGGTTGGTGAAATCAAAGCTATCCATGGAAGGTGGTAAAGTGGAATGCTTGTTATATAGCAATTCTTGTTCCTAGAATGATCATTCCCACTACTCAAGGAATCCCAAATGCCAATGTGACAGATGCTAATTTTTCCATTGAATAAATACCTATGAAAGAGGAGCATGCGGGATGTAAGTCAAAATTGAGGGTTGGGTGTCTCAACGACCACAATGCAAACTTATTTCAACTAGCAACCTCAAATACATATTTGTTAGAACGAAGTTTATGGGTAGCTTCATTGAAAATCCTCACGAGACAACACTCGTCTATTAGGGTAAACCTAGTGGTTCACTGGCTTGTTGCATATGCTAAATGCAATTGGATGACCAACGAAAAAGGCATTAGAAATAGATTTATATTACAATGTTGTTGTATTACTAGAGACTAGCAATTTTTAGGTTGGGGGGGGTGTGATTGGTGCTTAAATTTAGCATTTTTCTATGCCTTTTTGGGACTAATTGTGCTTTGATGGAGTTTAAGTAATGACATTTCAGGTCCTAAAGTGAACAAGAGCTCAAGGACAACAAATATCACACTTGGATGTAACAACAGTGGATAAAGGGCCAAAATTTGAATAGCTTGGCACAAAGCAAGAACGTTCGAATGTGGATCAATGTTTGAACGTTCCCGTTAAGTGATTGAGGACCAGGCTACTGAGACATGATGTGTTGCAGTCGAAAAGGGAAAATGCTGAGGTACTTGAGTACCACGGTCGAATGCCCAATCAAGTTCGAACGTGCTTTGGAAACCTGAGAAGACTAGACTACTGAGACCTACTGGAGTGTTGCAGCAAAGAAAGCAGAACCATTGAAGTACTTGAGTACAACGTTCGAATGCCAATCCATGTTCGAACGTTGTCATGAGTTACTAAAGACCAAGTTGTGGAGTGCAGGGCCAGAGTTGTTTAAGACATATGGAAATAACCATCATAGAGACCATAGGCCACTTGAGTAGGGGGGTTCAGACCCCATCTGGCGTTCGAACGCCCTTAAATAAAAAAAAAAAAGAATCCTTTTCTCTTGAAAAGTAGGGTAGAGAGCTAGTTCTTATACATTTCTTGTTTATATTTTCATTTTACATTCGTATCAACCATGATGGAGGCTTAGACTCCCCATGTAGTTGAAGTCTTTTATTTACTTGTGCTAAGTCATTACATTCATGTTATGACAACCATGAAGGAGGCTTATACTCCTCTTGTATTTGTACTTGATTTTATTTACAACTATCAAGAGAGATAGCTCATCTTTTGGTTGTGATGGAAACCCTCCAAAAGTAACTAGCTTTCTTCTACTTTATTTCACTTCCATTTCTTGAGCTTCCTTCTTCCTTAGAGGAGTGAAACTCTTCCACTTTTCTAGAGCTTTACCAAAGCCGTGAAGGGTGGAACGTGATTCACTTATCTAGAGCTTTACTTTGTAAGTTCTCTACTTGGAGGGATGAGCATCACTCACTTTTCTAGCTTTATCCAAGCCATGAGGAGTGAGTAGTTCCTCATTCACTCTTTAATAAGAGGAGATGAATATATAGAAATTATCTGGGAGTTATATTTGTGTAATCCATTTAGGCTTTAATGCTTTATATTTCACTTGTTCATTGAATGGTTGACTGTATCTGGCAAAGCTAAGGTACCGTGTCTAACCATGGGTTCTTTCTATGTCACGGATGACTCTTGCATGGAAAAACTTGTTGGTTCAAGGCAAGTACCTAGGTGATATCTGCATGATACATTTCAATCTTCACTATTATTGTGCTTTATCTAAAGAATGGAACATTAATGTTATGGTTGGATGCCTTCTCACAGTCCATCTTTATTTTCCAATTAACTTGTTGTTGACACGGGAGTTAATTGAGTTATAAAACACAAGTATAATAAACTGGATGATTAACCACATGTTCTGATCCTCAAGCTAAAGGGTGACTGTTTTACATTTAAATTTATCTTATATTTTTTCTAGAAAACTCTTGAAAAGAATCTTCTATTCTATTCAAGAAATCCCACCACTCTAAACTCCCAAAATTTCTAGTCACTTGGTCTCTATTATTGCTTATTTCAAAACACCAATCATAGTTCCCTGTGGATTCGACTCCAGACTGAACCGGATTATTACTATAACTTGATCGCCTGTACTTGGGTGTACACATTTTGGATCAAGTCAAAAGGTCGGGCCAATGCACTAAAGTCTTTAATAAAACGATGTTAAAAGCCGGCATGGCCTAGAAACGACCTGATATCCTTGATTACTTTCGGTGTAGGGAGGTTGGAAATGGCCTCAACCTTTGATTTTTCAACTTTGATCTCCTTCATCGAGATAATGTGCCAGAGCACAATTTCTTGTGTCACCATGAAGTGACACTTCTCCCAATTCAAGACTAAGTTCTTCTCCTCGCATCTCTCAAGAACTCACTCCAAATTCTCTAAACATCCACTAAAGGAATCCCCAAACATCGATAAGTCATCCATAAACACCTCTACATTCTTCTCCATCATATGACTAAAAATCCCCATCAGGCAATGTTTAAAGGTTCCAGGGGCATTACAGTGCCTGAAAGGCATGCGACGGTAGGCAAAACTATCGTAGGGACAAGTGAAGGTGGTCTTCTCTTGATCTTCCAATGCAATCTCAATTTGATTGTAGCCAGAGTATCCATCTAAGATATAATAGAATAGATGTCCCGCTACTCGTTCCGACACTTGGTCCAGGAATGACAAAAGGAAGTGATCCTTTCTTGTGCATAGGTTAAGCTTTCGGTAGTCAATACATACTCTCCAACCTATTATCCCCCTCGTTAGAATAAGCTTATTCTCCTCATTTGCAACAACCGTGACTCCCGACTTCTTGGGTATTACTTGT
Organism: Ilex paraguariensis; assembly: GCA_963454935.2. NCBI lineage: Eukaryota > Viridiplantae > Streptophyta > Magnoliopsida > Aquifoliales > Aquifoliaceae > Ilex > Ilex paraguariensis. The sequence goes on from CAUOFW020010169.1 coordinate 190,830, forward strand.
GTGGGACTAGCCCACTTACTATTGGCAATTGAAAAAATGATGCCCACGTCAAGTATCTTTAGTACCTCGTCTCTCACCACATCCTTCATGATTGGGTTCAACCGTCTTTGTGGTTGTTGAGACGGTTTGGAGTCCTCTTCAAGGTAAATTCAGTGTACAAATGAGGGGACTTATCCCCTTGATGTCAGCAATTGTCCAACCAATCGATCCCTTATGCCTTCTCAACACTTCTAAGAGATCTGATGGAAAGATTTTTTCTTGGTGTGGAAGCTTCACAAATGTTGGAGTCCATTTTTCTATCCCTTTCAAGCTCTCCACTTCCTCTTGCTCATCAACGTCCTCTATATCAACAATCTCTTCCCCTACTTTCAACATGCCCAATAGCTCTAAGTGTTCCCCCACTAAGGTGTCAATCCTATTCACTTTGATCCGTCAACTGAAGAATGATTGAATTTGGCTTCAACTCTTCAAGTTGGAGTTACTTGTACACCGATTAGGGTAAGAGGTTCACACTAGCCCCCAAATCCAGTAATACTTGCTCCACCCGACAATTTCCTATTGTGATGGCAATGGTAGGGTAGCCAAGGTCTTTAAACTTTGGTGGGGCTATTTATCCTCAAGATTGAGCTCACTTGCTCAGTGAGGAATGCCTTCTTGTGGACATTGAGTTTTCTTTTCACTATGCACAAGTTTTTCAAGATATTTGCAAAAGATGGAATTTGCCTAATCGTGTCGAGGAGTGGAATGTTAATTTTCACCTGCTTGAACATCTCATTATATCAGAATAATTAGCTACTGCTTGATAGTTTCCTTTGTATTCCCTAATGTCCTAACATGAACTCTTATTGTGTATATGGCTTATGTAAGTGGGTGAATGTCACTCTCACTCGGGTTTAATGCAAGTAATGGGAAAATAGATGTGTGGTGGAATGAAATGTACAAAATCTGTGTGTGAACAAAAATACTCCCCAAGCACAGATAGACTTTTTTGTGTCGTGTTGTTCTTGAAAATAGTATTCCAAGGTTGTCTCCTCAGGGAAGGAAGTGAACCGTGTTGAAGGTGATTTTGGTGAAAGGAGAAGGGTAAAAATCTTTTGTTGTTTGAGTTAGGTTTGTTTGAATCTTGGTGCAATTTTAATGGAAAACAAGGGTTGGCTAATCCAAAGGGTTCACTCTAGTGGGAATGCCAAGTACCTTCCTCCAATGGTGCATAGATGTTCGATTGATTCGTGGGAAGCGCAGGACTAAATGGAAGTGAGGATCCAAGCATAAACCGTGACAATTCTATGGGATATCAAAGACCCACAACCACGTCCACACTCGACTCAGTCAAATCAAACTATCGTACACCGAGAGGAGGAAAGAAGATGAATTGAAATGGCATACCCAAGAGAAGGTCTCCCTTGGATTAGCCAACTTAAAAACTTATCTACTCATAATGAAACCAAAGACAATAATGTAATGGAAAGACATTGTAGAGAAATAAAGATTGGAGCTAAGCTAATGCAAGAAAACGTAAACTAGGAAAGTGCATCCAATACCCATCTTAAAGCTTGAAAATGAAGAACTTGAAGGCATTAATGGTGAAAGCTAAATTGAAAGATTAAACTAGAAAAGAACTTGTAGTGAATGGCATTCAAGACATTAAATGAAGCTTACAAGGTTCTTACAAAAGATTACAAGACAATGTATAGAAGAAAATGCAAAAGTATTAACTTCTCTCTCTAGCACTATTCATCTTCTTCCTTGGACTCTCTCTCTATATTACAATCTATATGAGATAATGGTGCATAATGGTGTCTATGTCTTGCAAAAATGTCCATGCAGCCATCCCTCCTCTAACTGATGTGATACCAGTCAATAGGGGCTGAAAGAGATGGGTTGGTGCAGGCAGGACATTCTCTCTTGCCATGCCTCTTCTCTCTCCTCCTTATTAATGCCAAGACCATCCAAGTCCAAGTAGAGGTGAGGGGAGGCCTATGGATGTGTAAGGGATGTTAGGGGATTAGTTGGAGAAGTGTAGGTGGGGCCCCCAAGTTGGAGTGTTGAGTTGCAGGTTGTCTAGGCAATCTAGGCAAAACCTTCCGGATGGTTTTCAACCATTTTGCAATTTTCTTGGTTTCTTCACCCTCCAATCCTTCCTTTAAGCTACCCCCTCAACTTCATTGACTTGACACACTTCATTGGGGGCTTAACTTGAATGATTTACATCTTTTTACCTGCATTTACACAAAACTCAATCAAAATCAAGATTAAACGCATTTCTCCCCAATTTCATGACAAACGAAAGTATAAAAGACATATTAGCACACAATACATGTCATGTTTTTATGCTAATCAGCCACCTTGACGGGTGACTTCAACCGATTAGGAAAAGAGGCAGGAATGGGGGAAACATGCACACTTTTATCAACTATTTTTTCTTTCTCACCCCTCTCGGTGTCACCATTGATCTCTCTTTCTATTGACAATATGGCCTTGGGTGCGACCTTTGGCACAACAGTCTTATAAATTTGTTTGTCACTTCAAAGGGTTCAAATGACTTAAGGACATGTTGACCTCTAGGGTTTTCTTGGGGTTGAGCGGGGAATTTCCCCTTTTCTTGTTGTGATATCCCCATTGAATTTGTCAACTTTGTGAGTTGAGCCCAAATGTCATTAAAAGCTACAGCATTTTGATTGTTGATGGTAGTCTAGTTTTGAATGAAGGAATGAACCACATCCTCCAAACTCCTTTTGTGAAGAGGTTGGTATGTGGATGGGTTGGATGGTGCTTGTTGATTAAAATTTTGTGGATGTGGACCTTGGGAGAAATTTTATGGAGGTGGGTTTTGCGAATACCCTTGCGGATTAGACAGGAAGTATTGAGGGCTAGATGCTTGCCCTTGACCTTGGTAAGGACCTTGCTTGGGAGGCACGAGATGTGAAAATGCATTAGAACCATGAGGAGTGGGATTCTCATTTCTACAACTAAAGTTAGGGTGATTACTTCAACCCAAATTGTAAGTGTTTGAGTAAGGGGAGAATGATTCCCTTGTTTGGTTAAATGTGTTGACTTTCTCGTGATACACTTTCTTAAGTGCCGGAATGTTGAGGAACTCTGATATAGAATACTCCACACTCTCACAAATCGAGTAAGACTCTTCAGTCTTTGAAATATATGACACTTCATGTCTTTGATTTACCAAAAGGCTCTCAACTTTCCTAGACAACTTGGAAATTTTGGAAAGCAAGTCTTTCCGATCTCTCAAATCATATACGACCTGACTTGATTTAAAATATGTACACCCAAGTGTTGTTGGTCAAGTTGTAATTATTAATCCGATCGAGTCTAGAGTCGAATCCACGGGGAACTAATGTTGGTGTTTTGAAGGATATAAGTGATACAGACCAAAATGATTGGAATCCTTGAGATTTGAAGTTATGTTGATTATAGAATTTTCTAAACAAAATATACGATTCTCTTAAATGATAAAGTTACCCTTTAGCTTGAGGATCTTGCTTGATTATTTTCCTTGTTATCCCTAACCCCTAAATATCATCCCTCATAACGTATTTTATATGGATGGGGGGAATGTCACTCTCCCTTTAAGTAGTGTCAAAAGAAAGGGCAAGGAGATGGGAAAATGGGATGGTGGAAATGTGTTGTGTATGAACAAAAATGCTCCCCAAGCACAAGGAGATTTTTGTGGATCGTCTTTTGCTTGGAGGTACTCCAAGGTCGTTTCCATGGGGAAGGATGTGAACCAAAGGGAAAGTGATTTTGGGTGAAAGAAAGTGTTAAATATTTTGTTGTTGAAAGTTGTTTGGTGAAGCGTGTTTTCGTGAAAGTGAAATGAGAAACAAATGTTGGCTAATCCAAGAGGTCACTCCAATAGGGAAACCATCTCAACTTGAATCCCTCCTCGAGTATAAATGTACGATTGATTCGTGGGAAGCTAGGGATAAGATGAGTGAGTATCTAAGCATAAACTGTGACTAGGCCTACGGAATATCAAAGACTCACCAAACTTATCCACCCTCAACCCAGTCAAACCGAACCATTAAACTCTGAAAGAAGGGAGGAGAATGAGTTGAAATGGCATTCCCAAGTGGTGGTTCCCCTTAGTTTTGTCAACTAAAGGATTTAGCTACTCATGCTTGGGATGAAATTAACAATGAAATGAGAATGCATTGCAAAGGACTGAAGTTCTTGAGTAACTAAATGCAAGCAAACATAACCTATAAGTGAAAGCAATGAATACCCATTTTACAACTAGGAAGAATGAAGAACATAAATGCATTAATGGTGAAAGCTTTAAAAGGGAATTAAACTTGCAATGAACTTGTAGGAACTAGCATTAATGACATTCAACGAAGCTCTAAAGATTCTTCCAGGAGATTACAAGACAATGTATTGAAGAAAATGTAAAAATCTCAATTTATCTCTCTAGAAAACTATTCATCATCCTCTACCCAGACTCTCTCTCTCTATCTACTGTGTAAAGTATATGGAATGCTGAATAATGGAGTCATTTCCCCCCAAAAACGTCCATAGTCTGCTCCTTCAGTTGAGAGATGTGATTTTCATCCATAGGTTACAGCAAGGAATGGGCTGGACAAGGAAGTGCAGACCCCTATCTTCACACACAACAACTCCCTCTTCTCTCTCCTCATTGATCAACATGGCTCCAAAAAGAGGTGTGAAAGGGATGAACAGTGTTGTGGCGTGTCAAAGAAGTTTGGGAGATATGATGGTGGGACCCTTAAAGCAGCAGAGGATGATCTGTAGTTTTTTGGGCAGATTCAGCAAAGCCTACCAGTACGCGTATGATGAGATAAAAATATTGCATATTTCAAGGCCTCATTACATGAATTTTAACTCAACTTTTGCATCTAAGTACTTAGAGTTAGTCAAAATTATTAATAATATTGAATTTTTGATGTTGCAAGAAATTATAATGTAAATCATGTATTTTTGAACCTTGCAACCAAGTATGGATGTGTGGTGAAGGCATGAACCCATTAAATGAGGATTGGGAAGCTTGGAAGGTGAAAAAACCAAGAGAAATGGGTTTTGGAAGGCTTAGCCCACTAGTTTCCCAATGCTTTGACACAATACCGCTATTTTTCCCATTTTTTACCATGATCAACTTCGAATCTGAAAACGTTCAAAACATGAAAGGTGTAGATCTGGATGTCTTTTGTAATGTGTCAACATTTCAGCTCAATCCAATGGTTGGATCAGAAGTTATGCCGAGTCTACGAAAACTGGTCCGGAGCAGAAGAGTACCAGTATGTCGTACCGGTGCGGTTCCGCCTCTAAAGTTCGGGGTACCAGTACCCAGTACCGGTATGCTCACCTAGAGTGCCCAAAACGACTGTTTTCATGCTCCACTTGCTTGGGGGTCCCACCTACACTTCTCTCACTTGCCCCCAACATTTTCTGCACATTTTCATGCCTCCTACACCCTTGATGGAGACTTTTGAGGCTTGGCATTCAATGAGGAGAGAGAGAAGGGGTGAAGCTTGGGGAGTGCAGGCCAAGCCTGCCATACCTATCCATTCAGCCCCCTATTGATGGACGATCTTTCACACAGCTAGAGGGAATCCCCATGGATGAAATTTGAAGGCACACACTCCATATATTCAACATTCACCAAGCATTGAAGGGTGGCTACCTAAGCTTAGAAAATCCAAGGAAGAATAAGATGAATAGTGTAATAGGAATTTATGTTTTTGCATTCTCCTTTCCATTTCAGTTGTAGTAAGCTTTAAATATCTTGTAATCTTTATTTCTTGCACTTTAATCTTAGCTATTTCAAGTTCATTGCAAGTTTAGTTGTGTAACTTAGAATCTACCATTGTTGTTTTCACTTCATGTTTTTCTTAAAATGGGTATTGCATATTTTCTTCTTAGTTTAAGTTTTCTTTCATTAAGTTGAGTTGCAATCTTCATTTCAATATTATGTCTCTTTACATTATATATTTTATTCTTGCTTTCATGAGTAGCTAGATTTTAAGTTGGCTAATTCAAGGGAGAACTTCTCTTGGGTTTTCCATTTCAACTCATTTCCTTTCCTCCTCTCGGTGTACGATGGTTCGGTTTGACTGGGTTAAAGGGTGGATGAGGTTGTGAGTCTTTGATATTCCGTAGGCTTGGTCACGGTTTATGCTTGGATCCTCACTATTTCATCCCTAGCTTCCCACAAATCAATTGTTCGTCTATGCACCATTGGAATGACCTCTTTGATTTAGCCAACACTTGTATTATTGTATTTTCATTCACACACTCCAATCACCAAAACACAAACAAAATATTTTACATTTTTCCTTTTGCAACAAAATCACCTTCTCCACACTCGAACTTTCCTTCCCCGGGGAGATGACCTTGGAATACTTTTCCAAGTAAAACAATGACACACAAAAGACTCCTTGCGCTTAGAGAGCACTTTTGTTCACACACACTTCACATTTTGTACATTTCATATTCGACCATTCCATTGCCCCATCTCGTGCATCATTCCGAGAGAGAGTGACATTCTCTTATATACATAAGTCATAGACACATTGAGGGATGGCATTGAGAGGTTAGGAATTTGCAACGAAATACAACCAAGCATTTGTTTGGTGATGGGACCCTCAAAGCAGTAGAGGATGATCTGCTGATTCAGCAAAGCGTACCGGTAAGTCAAACTCCAGAGGCTTAAGCGTACCGGTATGGTTTGCTTGATTTTCTGATTTCTTGATTTCGTGATTTCTTGAGCTATCCACATGCCATCCTTTCATCCTTATTCACCTCAACATATTTGGGAAGGCCTTAAGAAGCATTATTTATCACATCTTTTCCCACAAAGATCAAATATCTTCGTTAATAGCTGACGTAGTGCAATTCTAAACATTCAATCCCCAAAAGCAAGTGCAAAAGAGATGATTAGCACATGGTATATGCAATGTTTTTGTGCTAATCACACCCCCCAACTTGAGTTTTGCTAGTCCCTTAGCAAAATTTATGTCCCACAACAAGATAACAAGTATAACATAGAACATTCCATTTAAACAAGCAGTTCAACCAATCAATCAAAATATAAAAATCATAATGCAATTATCAAAATAAAATTGGACAAGATTGAACAAAAACTGTGGTTTCTTCCATTAATGTGCTTTGAAGTTGGAGTACAAGGATTCAATCATCAAAAAGAACAAAATGGCCTAAAACCTACAGATTCTTACAAGGATTCAATCATCAAAAAGAACAAAATGGCCTAAAACCTACAGATTCTTCTACCAGGCCAATGAATCCATTCTAATTACATACACTCCAATACAAGCGAAAGAACAAAAACTACAACAACCTATTCCTCGTCCCCACCATCGTCATCATCACTGGCATCATCCTCATCATAGTCGCTTTCACCCTCCACATCTTCTTTAGAATCATCCTCATCTTCCTCCACCTGAACCACTGTCGAGGTGGAGGGAATAGATGTAGAAGGGCCAGTAGTAGCGGTGGAGGTCCTCTTGGGAAGGTGTGCACAAATAGCTCATTCATCATCGCCGCCATGCTCTGCACAGATACCTCAATCCCATGGACCGTAGCCTTCAATGCATCGAGGCGTTGAGGGATAGAGCGTTTTGGTGCAGTTGTGGTTGGGCTAGTGGATGAAGTTGGTCCAGGGGCCCCAAAATCAGAACCCATTGTCTTAGCTCATTTCCCCCGACTCATTGCATTTCTCTTTTTGCTACTAGTCCTGGCAATCGCCCCAGTGTTCGGGGGAGAGAGCTTGTCAAATGCATAAGTCTTCACTTTGAAATGCATGCACATCCGGGTTACAAAATTCTCGTACAACAAATTTGTTGTAGGCTTCTGTGTATTGGCAAAGTCTTTCATGACTTCCCATATCACAAGGGCAAAGTCAACAGTTTTCCCCGACATAACAATGTCCAACAGACCCAGCTTGTTAACATTTGGTTTCTTTTCAGAATCCCTTGGTAAAAGATTGTAATGGAGAAGCTTATTCAATAGTCCATACGAATGTGACAATCCCCCACTTTGAACAAGTCCCTTGAATTTACAAGGGTCCTCGTACATCAATTCTAAAAATTTAGAAATTGTCATGGCTTGGGTTTTGCGATGAGGATAGGGTGGTGGAAAAATTGGTGGCCTCTAATAATTCCCTAGAAACGTGGTAATGACATCAGGGGTCACTACAAACACTTTTCCCCGAACATTCATTTTTAACACTTCCACCTCATTCACATCCACCACCCTAAGAGTTTGATAGAACTCTCTACACATTGACAAATTAAAACCATCAACAGGTTCAAACCAAAATTTCATACCATGTGCCTCAATGATTCAAACAACTTCATTCCATTGGGTAAGGGAAATGTGATCGATGTACCTTTTCACAGGTCACATTTTTCTCTTGGATCAATTTCATCCATGCCTCATGCCTTGCCTTTTTCCTTTGCTCACTTTGGTTCTCGCTTGGCCCTTCGGGTTGAGGGTTGTCGAATTCGGGCCTCTTAGTTTGGGCTATGCACAACAACAGTGCCCCCATTGTCAGAAAAGCGAAGAGAGTCAAGAGGAGACCTTCAATCAAGTCCATAGCATCTTGGGGAATCATTACAGGACGAGCCATGTGAGAGAATTTAGGAGAAGTTGATAATTAAAGGGAAATGAAGGCTTGAGGGATTTTCGGCACCTAGGGTTTCCAAAATTTGATTTTCCTAAATCACATCACTAGGGAGAGTATTTGAAGGGTTGAAGGAATATGAAAGGGATTTGGAAGTCTAAGGGAGAATTTGGGTGAGAGAGTAATGAAAAAGGGGGGTGTAGTTTAAGAGGGAAGTGAAAGTGATTCCTGAAATAAATCGATTAAAAACCCTAACTTTTTGAATTCCAGGTTAGGCGTACCGGTACGTCGCACTCTAGAGGCCTCAGCGTACCGGTACGGTTTGCCATAGTTGCAAAAAAATTCCTGTTGGGCAACCCTTCCCAGTTATTTTTCATTTTAAGACCTCCCCTATACCTCCTAACACTCTCTTTGTGACCTCTACTCCACCCTAAAAATGTACTCCACTTGTAAACCACAATTTGAGCCATCATGCCCAATTAATTACCAAAATTGCAATGTGATTTAAAATTTTGATGCATTCAATGTACAAGGAATGGATTTCTAACTTTAACTATCAAAATGAACACCCAAAATGCAAATCACATAATTAATAACATGGGCATTCCTAATTCATCCCAAATATTATAAACTTGAGCAATATTCCCCTATTCTGCAGGTATGGAACGATTTAACACATTTCTCAGATGATTGAAATAAGCACACATAAGTAAAACCATAGTCTAAAATACTAGTCTAAAGTATGCACCTACAAATTCATTTTCAACTCGTGTGTGTGTGAATTAAAAAAGTAATTTGAGCATTTCCGCAATAGAATTCACATTCGAATAGCTAGCCAAATTCAGCTTCAATGCAAAAACTCCCCAAAAGTCACTCTTAAACAGAGAAATACACTCGAGTTATCCTGGTATGCACTCCATTTGTACATCTGAGATAGAATCTTGTGTTCAAAACAAAATGTGTTCACATGTAATCCAAAAAAGAAGTTCATATATGAAAATGAAGCAAACTTGGCATAATCTCATGAAAGGAATGCTAGGGCATTGGACAGTAAGACTAACTCATCATTTTCTTTAATGTTGTGCACCTCCCATGCTTCTCTAGATCACTTAGGACTTTCAAGGGTTGTAATGAGGCCTTGGGGAAAAATTGGGGCACAAGAAAAGAAGGATAAGCGATACAAAGTGGGTTGTTCCGAGTGCATGACATTTATTTCAAAAACATCTCCCTTTTCATGGGATTTTTATTCTTACACCATCACCACACTCCTTGTTTCTTTTCTTTCTTTTCCTTAACATTTTCCTTTTCTTTTGTCATTCTTTTCTTCTTTCACCCCCATTTTCTTCCTTTTCTTGGATTTTCATTATTTTCCATTGAAGTCTTTGAGTTGCAACATCATTCATCCCTTTGTTTGAGTTTCCACACCACCTTTCCTTTACTTTTGCAATCACTCATATTTAGCTTCAAGGAACGACCAAGGTAAGGTAGACATTTCTTATTTTCATTGGCTTGATCAAATGTGTGGCAAAGAAACGAATTTAAATTAGGCTCAATCACGGCACTAGGGATAATCTTTGCACAAGAAAAAGGGTTAAGGCTCAAAGTATTTCAAAGATGGCCTAAAATCACTTCCAGCTATGCATGGGATGGCATTGTATAATCGAAACAAGTCAGTCTACTATCCAGATGCACCTAACCAAAACAGGTTAACCCAAAAATTGTTCTTTGAGTAAATGTAAGTTCTCTCCAAACAAGGATTGACATTAAAGCTCACATGGGTTCTTACTCATCTCCACTACTTATGCCAAGCCTCAAACATGAATCCAATCCCTAAATTGTTGAAATTACACATTCAAAGGTCACATATAGTTGAGTTTAAAAATCAATACAAATGTGATACTCATGCATAGGGTAAGTTTTCATGGTATGCTCATGTGCTCAAAGTTCACAACAAAGATAAATATGTCATCCAATCCACAGAGTCTTCATAAGGGAATACAGATCAAATTTTAGATATTTTTCATCTAAAATTTTCACATATTTTTTACTAATGCAAGCAAACATCTGTACCCTAAAAATTTTTCCAAACAACATTGGTATATCATGCAAATGGTGCACCTCACCCCTCAACTTGAATCATGCATTGTTCTCAATGCACCAAAAAGATACGATATGCAATGAAGGACAGGAAAAAGATGAGCAGGGTTAGAGAGCACCTCATAAATGAGCTTTTGACAAAAGCACCAAGATCTGAAATGAAGAAAATCAATACTATACAACCAAAGAAAGTAAGTGACATGAGATAAAAATAACATAGGGAAACAAAAGCAATTGTACACTAGAAAGCATAAACACTAGTTACTCCTCCCCCAAGTCTGGATAGACCAGGTCAATCAAATATTCCTTCACTTCTTTCCCAGCAAAATCCTCAAAGAATGGCTTAAGTCGTTAGCCATTGACCTTGAATTCTTGGCCATTCTCAAGATTTGTGATTTTAACAGCTCCGTTGGGGTAGGCCACCTTTACGAGATAGGGGCCATCCCAACAGGATCGAAGTTTACCCTGAAAAATTGAGAGGCGAGAAATGTATAAGAGCACTTTTTTCCCGGACTCAAATGATTTCCTCATGATGGAGTTATCATGAATGAATTTGGCCCTTTCTTTTAAGATTTTGGAGTTCTCATACGCATCTCGTCGAATCTTTTCTAACTTATTTAGCCCTAACGTCCTATGATCACCGGCCATTCTCAAATTAAAATTTAAAGTCTTAATGGCCTAATAGACCTTGTGTTCAATTTCGACTGGTAGGTGGCAAGCCTTTTCATAGACAAGTCGGTAGGGAGACATGCCTAAAACAGTTTTAAAAGTAGTGCGGTGTGCCCAGAGGGCATCGGTCAATCTATCGGACTAGTTCTTCCTGCTTGGGTTAACCATTTTTTCTAGAATGTTCTTGATCTCCCTATTGGCTAGATCGGCCTGGCCATTTGTTTCTGGGTCATAGGCAATGGATACTTTGTGAGTGACGCCATATTTGAACACTAGATACGCAAATGGCCCATTACATAAATGTGATCCACCATCACTTATTATGGCACGAGGCATCCCAAATCTTAAAAAGATGTTCTTCTTGAGAAACTTGACTATGACCCGGTGGTCATTAGTCTTGGTCGGGATAGCCTCCACCCAGTTGGACACATAGTCCACTGTCAGGAGGATGTACAAATAACCAAATGACATAGGGAAAGAAACCATGAAGTCGATGCCCCAATAGTCGAATATTTCTATGACAACTATTGGTGAAAGGGGCATTATATTTCTTTGGGTCACACTACCTAACTGTTGGCATATGTCGCATCCCTTACAAAATGAAACACAATCTTTGATAAGAGAGGACCAGTAAAAACCTGATTGAAGAATTTTGGCTAAAGTCTTTTTTTTGTCGAGAAATGTCCACCACAAGCTTGTGAATTGCAAAATGCAAGGACGTTCCGCTTTTCATTTTCAGGTATGCATCTCCTTATGATTTGGTCGGGGCTGTACTTGAACAAATACGAGTTGTCGAAGTAGAAGTACTTCACATCCGCCATAAATCGTCTTCGATCTTCTGGGCTCTATTGTAGTGGTATCTGTCCTGTTGTAAGATAGTTACATATATCGGCATACCAAGGACATACATAATGAATTGAAAACAAATGATTGTCAGGGAAAGAGTCAGGGATAGGAATGTGCTCATCGGCCTCTTGCATCACAAGCCAGGATAAATGATCCGCCACCACGTTCTCAACTCCCTTCTTGTCCTTGATCATCAAGTCCAATTTTTGTAGGAGGAGTATCCACCTAATGAGTCTCAGTTTTGCATCCTACTTGGACAACAAATACTTCAAAGTATAGTGATCAGTAAAGACAACAATAGGCAAACCAATGATGTAAAAATATAACTTATCTAAGGCAAACACTATTGCTAGCAACTTTTTTCTCGGTGGTAGTGTAATTCATATGAACCTCACTAAGTGTTTTGCTAGCATAGTGTATCACAAATGGACTATTTCCCCCCTTTGACCGAGCACTACGCCGATCGCGTAATCACTCACGTCGCACATGAGCTCAAAAGGTAGATCCCAATTAGGTGATCCCATGATCAGAGGTGTGACTAGCATGCTTTTAAGTTTTTTAAAGGATGCCTCACAATCATCCGACCACTCAAATGGGACCTCCTTAGACAGCAGCTTGGTCAAGGTTGAAGGCTCCTAGCGTGGGGAGGTTGGAGATGGCCTCCACCTTGGATTTCTTAACTTCAATATCTCTTGCCGAAACTATATGGCCAAGCACAATTCCTTTTGTCACCGTAAAGTGACACTTTTCCCAATTCAAGACTAGATTCCTTTCCTCATATCTTGTCAAAACTCTCTCCAAGTTTTTCAAACATCCCTTGAATGAATCCCCAAACACCGACAAGTCATCCATAAGCGACATCCACTATCTTTTCCACCATGTCACTGAAAATCCCCATCATACAGCATTGAAACATCCCCAGAGCATTGCATAGTTCAAATGGCATGCGGTGGTAGGCAAAAGTACCATAGGCGCACGTGAAGGTGGTCTTCTCTTGATCCTCCAATGCAATCTCGATCTAATTGTAGCTGGAGTATTCATCTAAAAAGTAGTAGAATAGATACCCCGCTACTCATTTTAGAACTTGATCGAGGAATGGCAATGGGAAGTGGTTTTTTCTTGTGCCAGCATTCAGCTTTCGATAATCAATGCACACCCTCCATCCGGTGATCACTCTTATAGGTATAAGCTCATTCTCATCATTCTCAACCACAGTAACTCCGGATTTCTTAAATACTACTTGTGTGGGGGACTAACCCACTCACTATCAGCGATTGGAAAATTGATCCCCACATCAAGTAGTTTTAGAACCTCATCCCTCACCACCTCATTCATGATGGGATTCAACCGTCTTTGTGGTTAACGGGAAGGTTTGGAATCATCCTCAAGATATATGTGGTGGATACAATTGAGAGGGCTTATGCCCTTGATATCCGTAATTTTCCACCCAATTGCACCTTTAAGTTTTCTCAAAACCTCAAAGAGTTCTTTTTCTTGTTCCATGTTCAAATTCCCTAAGATAGGCGTACTTCAAATGGGAGGGCAAGGGCTTTAACTCCAAGTTGGGTTTTTGTTCATCCGACGAAAAAATTTTCTTTTCTAAATGGGGTAACTCTTTGAATGTAGGGATCCAACTTTCCATCCCTGTCAAATCTTCTACCTCCCCTTGCTCATCATAATTATCAAGATCCACAATTCGTTCTTCCTTGAATTTCAACATCCCCTCTAGCTCCAAGTGCTCCTCAACCAAAGTGTTGATTCTATTAACCTCACTTACTTCCTCATCATCACCCGGTTGCTTTGCCAAGTTGAATACATTGAGCTCTATTGTCATATTCCTAAATGCCAACTTCATTAGACTGTTCCTACAATTTATCACGGCATTAGATGTAGCATGGAAGGGTCTTCCAAGTATGACTGGAATTTGGGAGCTAAGGTTTGCAAGAGGGTGTGTATCAAGCACAATGAAATTGACAGGAAAGTAAAATTTATCAATTTGAATTAAGACATCCTCAACTACTCCCCTTGGTGTACAGATACTATGATCCGCCAATTGAAGCGTGATTGAGGTGGGCTTCAACTCGTCAAGCTAAAGCTGTTGATACACCAAGTAGGCAAGAAGATTCACACTTGCCCCCAAATCGAGGAGTGCTTGCTCCACTCGACAATTTCCAATGGTGATGGCTATGGTTGGATAATCGTGGTCTTTGAATTTGGGAGGAGTGTTGGTTCTCAATATTGAGCTCACTTGTTCTGTGACGAATGCCTTTTTGTGAATATTCAATCTCCTTTTCACCGTGCATAGATCCTTCAAAATTTTAGCACAAGATGGAATTTGCTTGATGGCGTCAAGGAGTGAAAGTTTAATCTTCACCTGCTTAAACATTTCCAAAATATCAGCATAATTAGCTACCTTGACAGGTGGCCTCAAACGACTTGGGAAAAGGGGTAGGCATGGGAGGAATAAACACACAATCGTCTATTAAATTTTCTTTCTCAACAACCTCTTTTTTTCTCTTCACTCACTGCACCCTTGTCGGCGTCAGTCAAGATATCTTTTCCTTTTGGCAATGTGGTCTTGGGTGAGACCATTGGCAAAATGGTTTTGTCAATTTCTTTGCCACTATGAAGAGTGGTGATAGCTTTGAGTTGCTCATAACTCTCTTTCAAAGGCTCCGATGCCTCAACAACATATTGACCCCTAGGGTTCTCATGTGGTTGAGTGGGGAACTTCCCCTTTTCTTGTTGAAAGGCCCCTATAAAGTTTGTCAACTTTTTGAGTTGGGCTCTTATATCATTGATGGCTGTGTCATTTTTGTTATTGATGGCAATTTGGCTTTGAATGAAGGAATGGACCATATCCTCCAAATTTCTTTTGTGAGGAAGTTGGTATGGGTATGAATTGGACGGTCCTTGAGAAAAATTTGTGAAGGTAGACTTGGAGAAAAATTTTGTGGTGATGGGTTTGACTGATACCCATGTGGATTAGTCCTAGCTAGATGCTTGCCCTTGGCCATGGTATTGGTTTTTCTTGGGAGGCATGGGAGATGAATATGCACTTGACTCGTGAGGAATGTGGTTCTCATTTCTCCAACTGAAATTTGGGTGATTACTCCACCTCGGATTATAGGTGTTCAAATTGGGAGAAAATGATTGCCTTGGTTGGTTGAATGCATGGACATGCTCATGGTATGCTTCTTTAAGTGCTAGAATGTTAGGACATTTCGATGTGGAATGGTTTGCACTCTTACAAATTACACATCCCTCCACAATGTTAGAAACATTAGACACCTCATGTCTCTGATTGACTTCAAGACTCTCAATTTTCCTTGATAATTTAGCAATTTTTGAAAGTAAGTCTTCTCGGTCTCTCAAATCATATATCCTTCCCCCTTGTTGTTGACTACTACCCAAGGATGCCCTGGGTACATCGTTGGGATCCCTGATGTCCCAAGATTGTGTATTTTGGGCCAGTGTACTAAAGTAGTCCAGGGCCTCATCAGGGTCTTTGTTCAAGAACTTGCCATTGCACATCATGTCAATGAATTGTCTGTGGCATGGTGTGATTCCTTCGTAGAAGAAAATTACCAGTTTTCATGATTCAAAGCCATGGTGTGGTATGGATTGTATTAACTCCTTGTAGCGATCCCAGCATTGATAAAATTTCTCATTGGGTTTCTCAGAAAAATTTTGAATTGGAAAAAATTTGTTCAAGAATTCAGAAAGCATTTGAGCCCAAGAGGTAATGGATCGAGGTCGCAAGGCATACAACCATGATTTGGCTTTATCACTGAGGTAGAAAGTAAACAAGTTCAATCAGGCTATATCCTTTATAGCATAGTTCGCATTGAAGGTTGCAACTATATCCTCAAACTCCCTTATGTGCAAGTAGGGATTTTCCTTTCAATCCCATGGAATGTAGGAAGTAGTTGCAACATACCTGGATTAACTTGGAAAAGATGAGCTTGGACCGGTAAATGGATGCAAGAGGGTGTGGTCCTACGGGTTGGTTGAAGAAAATCCCTTATAGACCTCGTCGGAGGGTCCATTGGGGTGTTATTCCCTCATTCATGGGAGGGAGAAATTGCATCCGTGGATTAGGCATTCTAGGTTCGGGAACTCCCCCACCCCTTGGAACATTTGGCATTCTAGGTTTGGGCACTTCCCCACCCCGTTGAGCATTTGAATTGGCACCAAGATTATCAAAATTATCACCCGCATCCTCGGGTGGGTTTTGGTCAATATTCATGTTGGGGTCTAAGCGTTGTCTAACCAATCGGTTTTGTTTGTCCCTTTCCCACATGTAGCAAGCTATCTACAAATCAAATTATACACAAACAAGGATATATATAAAAAGAACAATGTACCTTAGCCTATGATGACGATCATGAGACTTACCTCTGTCGTCCAAAAATCACCTTCTCCATTTGACTCTTGCCTTCCCTAGCAATGGCACCAAAAATGCTTGATTATTTTCCTTGTTATCCCTAACCCCTAAATATCATCCCTCAAAATATATTTTATATGGATGGAGGAGAATGTCAGTCTCCCTTTAAGTAGTGTCAAAAGAAAGGGCAAGGAGATGGGAAAATGGGATGGTAGAAATGTGTTATGTGTATGAACAAAAATGCTCCCCAACTGCAAGGAGATTTTTGTCGATTGTGTTTTGCTTGTAGGTACACCAAGGTCATTTTCACGGGGAAGGATGTGAACCAAAGGGAAAGTGATTTTGGGTGAAAGAAAGTGTAAAATCTTTTGTTGTTGAAAGTTGTTTGGTGAAGTGTGTTTTGGTGAAAATGAAATGAGAAACAAATGTTGGCTAATTCAAGAGGTCACTCCAACAGGGATACCATCTCAAATCGAATCCCTCCTCTAATAGAGTGTAAATGTACGATTGATTCTATTTCTCTGGCTTTTCTGTATCATACTGATTTATGAGAGGGTGCAAGAAAATTAGATAGCGAGGTATGTCAAGTATATTCTCTTGTGGCTCGGTTGTCATATGGGTTTCTTGAAGAAGAAATCATTTATTGAAGGCTCAAACATGGATAACAAGGGATATAATTTCATAGAAGCAATGGCTAAGGCTCAAAATCAAATAAAAGATGGCCAAAAATCATTTCTCAAGTATGTGCCCATGTGTGTGTTGTATGCAAAGGTTCCTTCTAGGATATGTCAATTGATCACTTTAGTTGCATTAATCAAAGCAAGTCTAATGAGATTATTCAAAAATTGAAAGTGAAAGATCTTACTTGAGTAAATGTCGATTGTCTCTCAGAAAGCATCGCAATGTTCAAAACTTACCATGGTATTCTTCGTTATCTCCACTGGTTATGTCAAATTTTCAAAGAATGTTGGTTATATATCAATTCTATTTTCAAGTCTGGTCATTCTGTACTTTAAGAATAACAAATACCAACGTACATTTGACATTTAAGCATAGAGAAAATATCATTTTTCAAGGAAATGCGGTTTTTTTTTTTTGCACTCAAACAAAAATGAAAGTTATTAACATACACATTTATCTATGAAGATTGAAAGAAGACTAATTGCACACATTGAACTTGGAAAACTATGGACTCTCAGGATAAGTCCCTACCCATGCTATAGGTTGGCATTTTAGGACATTCCTTACTCGGCCCACATCTTTATTTCAACAAAAAAGACTTTGTACATAAACAAATATTTACACAAAAGAAAATTGGACCATTAACCTTCATCCCCAAACCATGTTTTTCCACAACTTAGTCATTATTAGTCAAAATTTAATCCGAGTCATCGCTTGTGTCTATGTCATTATCAGTGACCCTTCCAACTTCTTATCGCACATAACGTGTAAGTCCCAGACTGGTATAAGATGGCGTGTTAGGAAAATCCTTACTCTGCCCATACACTATCCAGTTTAATCGATCGATTACCCGACCCAAAATTGGTTCAGAATACTGATTGTATTTTTTCATGTGAAAACACCTGCCACATTGTTTACAAGCATCCAATCGTTTGGCACGACGACGTTTGGCAAAAGTGCTTATGTCACACAATGGTATTGCTTGTGCTTCTCGAATTTCAATTTTTCTCATAACTCTTGTTTTTTTCATGATCACAGCATGCACATTAGATGGAAAAGTGCATAGAACTCCTAGACTAAACCAAAAAAGTTTAACATCCATGCTTTCTATGCTTTAAGACTCACTATCTGGTTCTTTGACATCTGCCAGTCACAAAGACGATTGAAGCTATGTTCGATATGATTATGAAATATAAGCAAAAATACTGTAAAAATCCGCAATCTAGAATAAAAATAATTTTTTTTTTAAATATTAAACTATAACAAACTGGAACCGAAATTAGAACAAACTGGAACTATAGATCACACCCCCAATCTAAACCGAACATTGTCCCCAATGTTTCACATTTACCCATTTTTGGAGTTTGGAAATGAAGTGGTAGGATAGAGATCTGTTCAACTGTCGAAACCTACAAAGAAAATACACAAATTAATCTTCGCTATGCAGATCTCGGTACTCGCTTGGTTGAAAATCCTTGATTTTAAGTGCGGACAGAAGAAGAAGAGCTATGTACAAATAGAGTAAACAAATGCAGATCATGAGTCAAAGGATTGGGTCTTCGGGGAATATGGTCATGGGACCGTTGGGAGTTGGGTCTTGTTACAGAGAACAACACAACAAAAAGAAGAAGAAACAGAAAACAACGAAAAAGGGAAAGGGGGTGGTGGTAGAGATCGGTTTAGCTGTCGAAATCAACAAAAAAAACACAACAATTAATAAACCAGAGGGAGATCTGGGTTAGGCTGGAAACCCCTCACCCTAAGTGCGAGTAGAAGAAGAGCACCCATGTACAAATACAAACATATAAGGTAAATAATTAAACAAAGGACTGGGTCGTCGGCGTATATGGTCATGGATTTGCAGGGGGTGGGTTATTTTTACATAGAACAACGTGAATAACGAAGAAGAAGAAGAAGAAGAAGATAAGGGGGAGACCAACATCGGTGGATGGGGGAGAAAAAGAAAACAAATGTTGGAGGCTTTCTTTAAGTATTGCTTTCTTTTATTGTATTATTGCTTTCTTTTAATTCATTGCTTTCTTTAAGCATTGCTTTCTTTTATTGTATTATTGCTTTCTTTTAATTTATTGCTTTCTTTAAGTATTGCTTTCTTTAATTTATTGCTTTCTTTTACTTTAATTGTTTGAGCTTCCTTCTTCCCTTAGAGGAGTGAAACTGTTCCACTTTTTTAGAGTTTTACCAAAGCCGTGAAGGGTGGAATGTGATTCACTCATTCTTTGTCGAAGATCGGTTCCTTGTGTAAAGTGTTTTACCTTGTAACTCCTCTACTTGGAGGGATGAGCATCACTAACTTTTCTAGCTTTACAAAAGCCATGAAGAGTGAGTAGTTTCTCATCCAATCTTTAGTAAGAGGTGATGGACATGTATAATTATTCAAAAGTTATATTTGTGCATTTTGTTTATATTTAGCTTCAATCTTCATTTCATTACATTGTGTCTTTACTTTAAGCATGAGTAGCTAAGTCCTTAAGTTGGCTAATCCAAGGGAGACCTCCTCTTGGGTATGTCATTTCTACTCATGTTCTTGCCTCCCCTCGGTGTACGATGGTTCAGTTTCACTAGGTTGAGTGAGAACATGGTGTGCGTCTTTGATATCCCACAGACTTGTCACGGGTTATGCTTGGATCTTCACTTCCATCTCGTCCCTTGCTTCCCATGAATCAATTGTTCATCTATACACCATTGGGGGAAGGTTTTGAGTTAACTTTACATTTCCATTGGAGTGAACCCTTCAGATTAGCCAACACATGTTTCTCATTTCAATTTCATCACAACAGAAATCAAAAACCAACTTCCAACAACAAAAGATTTTACACTTTGTTTTTCACCAAAATCACCTTCAAAATGATTCACCTCCTTCCTGAGGAGACAACCTTGGAATAAAATTCTAGCTCATTAGTCTTGGTTGGGATAACCTCCACCCATTTTGATACATAGTCCACTGCCAGGAGGATGTACAAATAACCAAATGACATAAGGAAAGGACCCATGAAGTCGATACCCCAACAGTCGAATATTTTTATGACAAGTATTAGTGAAAGGGGCATCATGTTTCTTTGGATCACACTACCCAACTGTTGGCATCTGTCGCATCCGTTACAAAACGAAACACAATCTTTGATAAGAGATGGCTAGTAAAAACCTGATTGAAGAATTTTGGCTGAAGTCTTCTTCGCCGAGAAATGTCCACTGCAAGCTTGTGAATGACAAAATGCAAGGATGTCCCACTATTCACTTTTAGGTACGTATCTCCTCATGATTTGGTTGGGGTAGTAGTTAAACAAATACGGGTTGTCGAAGTAGAAGTACTTCACATCGGCCATAAATCATTTTTGATCTTCTAGGCTCCATTGCGGTGGTATCTGTCCTATTGCAAGATAGTTACACATATCAGCATACCAAAGACATACATAATGAATTGAAAGCAAATGCTCGTCAAGGAAAAATTCAGGGATAGGAATGTGCTCATCGGCCTCTTGCACCACAAGCCTGGATAAATGATCCGCCACCACGTTCTCAACTCCTTTCTTGTCCTTGATCGTCAAGTTCAATGCTTGTAGGAGGAGTATCCAACTAATGAGTCTTGGTTTTGCATCCTGCTCAGACAACAAATACTTCAAAGGAGAGTGATCAGTAAAGACAACAGTAGGTGAACCAATGATGTAAGAACGGAATTTATCTAAGGCAAATACTACTGCTAGCAACTCTTTCTCGGTATAGTGTAATTCATCTGAGCCTCACTACGTGTTTTGCTAGCATAGTATCACACATGGTCTATTTTCCTCCCTCTGACCGACTACTGTGCCAACTGCGTAATCACTCGCGTCGCACATAAGCTCAAAAGGTAGATCCTAATTGGGTGGTCGCATGATCGGAGGTGTGACAAGCATGCTTTTAAGTTTTTTAAAGGATGCCTCACAATCATCCGACCACTCAAATGGGACCTCCTTAGACAGTAGGTTGGTCAAGGGTTGGGTCAATGTAATGAAATTCTTTATGAATCGACGATAAAAAACTGCACGGCCCAAAAATTACCGGATACCTTTGATGGCTCTTGGCGTAGAGAGGTTGGAGATGGCCTCCACCTTGGATTTATCGACGTCAATACCCCTTGCCGAAATTGTTTGGCCAAGCACAATTCCTTCCGTCACCATAAAGTGACACTTTTTCCAATTCAAGATTAGATTTTTCTCCTCACATCCTGTTAGAACTTTCTCCAAGTTTTTCAAACATCCCTCGAATGAATCCCCAAACACCGAAAAGTCATCCATAAAGACCTCCACTGTCTTTTACACCATGTCACTAAAAATCCCCATCATACAGCATTGAAAAGTCCCCGGAGCATTGCTTAGTCCAAATGGCATGCGGCAGTATGCAAAGGTATCATAGGGGCGCGTGAAGGTGGTCTTCTCTTGATCCTCCAAAGCAATCTCGATCTGATTGTAGCCAGAGTATCCATCTAAAAAATAGTAGAATAGACGCCCCGCAACTCGTTCTAGAACTTGATCGACGAATGGCAATGGGTAATGGTCTTTTCTTGTGAAAGCGTTAAGCTTTTGATAATCAATGCACACCCTCCATCCGGTGATCACTCTTGTAGGTATAAGCTCATTCTCATCATTCTCAACCACAGTAACTCCAGATTTCTTAGGTACTACTTGCATGGGGCTAACCCACTTACTATCGGCAATTGGAAAAATGATCCCTACATCAAGTAGTTTCAGAACCTCATCCCTCACCACCTCCTTCATGATGGGATTCAACTGTCTTTGTGGTTGTCGGGAAGGTTTAGAATCCTCAATATATATGCGGTGGGTGCAAATGAGAGGGCTTATCCCCTTGATATCTGCAATGATCCACCCAATTGCTCCATTATGCTTTCTCAATACCTCCAACAGTTCTTTTTCTTGTTCCATGTTCAATGTAGAGCTAATGACCACGAGAAATGTTTCACCTTCCTCAAGATAGGCATACTTCTAATGGGAAGGCAAGGGCTTCAACTCCAAGTTGGGCTTTTGTTCATCCAACGAAAAAATTTTCTTTTCTCGATGGGGTAACTCTTCAGATGTAGGGATCCACCTTTCCATCCCTTTCAAATCTTCTACCTCCTCTTGCTCATCATAATTCTCAAGATCCACAATTCGTTCTTCCTTGAATTTCAACATCCCCTCCAGCACCAAGTACTCCTCAACCAAAGTGTCGATTCTATTGACCTCACTTACTTTCTCATCATTACCCGATTGCTTTGCCAAGTTGACTACATTAAGCTCCATTATCATATTCCCAAATTCCAACTTCATTAGACCATTCCTATAATTTATCATGGCATTAGATGTATCAAAAAAGGGTCTTCCAAGTATTACTAGAATTGGGGAACTAAGGTTTGCAATAGGGTGTGTATCAAGCACATTGAAATTGACAGGAAAGTAAAATTTATCAATTTAAACTAAGACATCCTCAACTACTCCCCTTGGTGTACAGATACTACGATCTGCTAATTGAAGTGTGATTGAGGTGGGCTTCAACTCATCAAGCTGCAGCTGTTGGTACACCGAGTAGGCGAGAAGATTCACACTTGCCCCCAAATCAAGGAGTGCTTGCTCCACTCGAAAATTTACAATGGAAATGGCCATGGTTGGACAACCAGGGTCTTTGAATTTGGGAGGACTGTTGGCCCTCAATATTGAGCTTGCTTGCTCAGTGAGGAATGTTTTCTTGTGGACATTTAGTTTCCTCTTCACCATGCTTAAGTCCTTCAAAATCTTAGCAGATGATGGAATTTGGTTGATGGGGTCGAGGAGTGGAATGTTAATCTTTACCTGCTTAAAAATTTCCAAAATATTAGCATAATTAGCCACCTTGATAGGTGGCTTCAAACGACTCGGGAAAGGGGTAGGCATAGGAGGAATAAACACACAAT
Source organism: Ilex paraguariensis (assembly GCA_963454935.2). Lineage (NCBI taxonomy): Eukaryota > Viridiplantae > Streptophyta > Magnoliopsida > Aquifoliales > Aquifoliaceae > Ilex > Ilex paraguariensis. The sequence goes on from CAUOFW020010169.1 coordinate 214,068, forward strand.
CATCAATTAATTTTTCTTTCTCAACCTCTCTTTCTTTCTCTTTACACACCTCACCCTTGTCGGCATCACCGAAGATATTTTTTTCGTTTGGCAATGTGGTCTTGGGTGAGACCATTGGCAAAATGGTTTTGTCAATTTCTTCACCACTATAGAGGGTGGTGATAGCTTTGAGTTGCTCGCAACTCTCTCTCGAAGGTTCCGATGACCTAACAAAGTGTCGACCCCTAGGGTTTTCTTGTGGTTGAACGGGGAACTTCCCCTTTTCTTGTTGAGATGCCCCTATGGATTTTGTCAACTTTTTAAGTTAGGCTCTTATATCATTGATGGCCATGGCATTTTGGTTATTGATGGCAATTTGACTTTGAATAAAGGAATGAACCATATGCTCCAAATTCATTTTGTGAGGAGGTTGGTATGTGGATGGTTTAGATGGTCCTTGACAAAAAAATTGTGCTAGCGGGTTTGACTGATACCCTTGTGGATTGGGCCTTGGATTTTGAGAGCTAGATGCTTGCCCTTGGCCATGGTATTGGTTTTTCTTGGGAGGCATGGGAGATGCATATGCACTTGAACCATGAGGAATGTGGTTCTCATTTCTCTAACTAAAATTTGGGTGGTTACACCCGTCCGAATTATAAGTATTCGAATTAGGAGAAAATGATTGCCTCGTTTGGTTAAAGGCATGGACTTGTTCATGGTACGCTTCTTTAAGGGTCGGAATGTTTGGGCAGTCTGATAGGGATTGCTCCATACATTCACAAATTGAACAACCCTCCTCGGTTCGTGACACATTAGACACCTTGTGTCTCTTATTGACTTCAAGACACTTAACTTTCCTTGATAACTTAGTAATTTTTGAAAACAAGTCTTCGCGGTCTCTCAAGTCGTATATCCCTCCCCCTTGTGGTTGACTACTACTTGAAGAAGTCCTAGGTACATCATTGGGATCCCTAATGTCCCAAGATTGTGCATTCTGGACCAATGTGCTCAAGTAATCAAGGGCCTCATCAGGATCTTTGTTCAAGAATTCACCATTGCACATCATGTCAATGAATTGTCTATGGGTTGGTGTGATTCCTTCGTCGAAGAAACTTACCAGTTGCCATGATTCAAATTCATGATGTGGAATGGATTGTAGCAACTCCATGTAACGATCCCAGCATTGATAGAATTGCTCATTGAGCTTCTCACAAAAGTTTTGAATTTCCTTTTTCAAAGCAATGGTTCTATGAACCAAAAAACATTTATTCAAAAATTCAGAATTCATTTAAGCCCAAGAGGTAATGGATCAATGGCATCAAACCACGATTTGGTTTTATCTTTGAGGGAGAAGGGAAACAATTCCAATCAAGTTATGTCCTCCGTATCATAGTTAGCTTTGAACGTTGCAACCATATCCTCAAAATTCTTTAGGTGCACGTAGGGGTTTTCCCTTTCAATTCCATGGAATAAAGGAAGTAGTTGCAACATCCCCGACTTAACTTGGAAGAGCTGAGCTTGGACCGGTAAGAGGATGCATGAGGTTGTGGTGCTACGGGTTGGTTGAAGGAAATCCCTCATAGACCTCGTCGGAGGATTCATTTGATGTTATTCTCTTCATTCATGGGAGGAGAAAATTGCATTCGTGGATTAGGCATTCTAGGTTCAGGCATTCCCCCACCCCTTTGAACATTTGGATTGGCACCAACGTTTTCAAAATTATCGCATGCATCGTCGAGTGGGTTTTGGTCAATATTCATGTTGGGGTCTAAGGGTTGTCTAACCAATCGATTTTGTTCATCCCTTCTACACATCTAACAAATTGTCTACAAATGAATTTATACACAAACAAGATTATATACACGGAACAATGTACCTCAGCCCATGATGAAGATCACGGGGCTTACCTCCATTGTCTGAAAATCACCTTCTCGATTCGACACTTTGCCTTCCTCGGCAACGGCGCCAAAAATGCTTGATATTTTTCGTTGTAATATCCTAACCTCCAAACATCATCCCTCAATGTATGTATGGTGAGTGTGAAGGGGAGTGTCACTCTCCCTTGGAATGATGTCAAAATAAAGGACAACGGAATGGTGGATGAATGAAATGTCAAATGTGTGTGTGTGTGTGAACAAAAATGCTCCCCACACGCAGAGAGACTTTTTCTTGTCATGTTTTACTTGGAATCATTTTTGAAGGTGATTTTGGTGAAAAACAAGTGTAAAATCTTTTGTTGTTTGAAGTTGGTTTGTGATTTGTGTTGTAATGAAATTGAAATGGGAAACAAGTATTGGCTAATCCGAATGGTTCACTCCAATGGGAATATTAATTTAACTCGAAACCTTTCTCCAATGGTGCATAGATGAATGATTGATTCGTGGGAAAAGAGGGAGGAGATGGAAGTGAGGATTGAAGCATAACCTGTGAGAAGTCTATGAGATATCAAAGACTCACACCATGTCATCACTCAACCCAGTCAAACCGAACCATCGTACACCGAGGGGAGGCAAGAAGATGAGTAGAAATAACATACCCAAGAGGAGGTCTCCCTTGGATTAGCCAACTTAAGGACTTAGCTACTCATGCTTAAAGTAAAGACAACAATGTAATGAGAATACATTATAAAGAAATGAAGATTGAAGCTAAATATAAACGAAATGCACAAATATAACTTCCAGATAATTATACATGTCCATCACCTCTTACTAAAGATTGGATGAGAAACTACTCACTCTTCATGGCTTTTGTAAAGCTAGAAAAGTGAGTGATGCTCATCCCTCCAAGTATAGGAGTTACAAGGTAAAACACTTTACACAAGGAGCCAATCTTCGACAAAGAATGAGTGAATCACGTTCCACCCTTCATGACTTTGGTAAAGCTCTAGAAAAGTGGAAGAGTTTCACTCCTATAAGGGAAGAAGGAAGCTCAAACAATTAAACTAAAAGAAAGCAATAATACAATAAAAGAAAGCAATGAATTAAAAGAAAGCAATAATACAATAAAAGAAAAGAATACTTAAAGAAAGCAATGAATTAAAAGTAAGCAATAATACAATAAAAGAAAGTAATACTTAAAGAAAGCAATGAGCAAGAAAGCAATAATACTTTTGGAGGGTTTTCCAAGACCAAAAGATGGATGTTTTACAAGTCCTAAGGGGTGGTATTTATAGGCAACAAGGGAGTGTAAAAGTCTTCTTTGGCTGTTTTGAATTACACTTTGATCCCCCTTTATTTTGAGCTTTGATAATTGGCACCCTATTGTTTGCATCTTTGACAATTGGCACTCTAGTTTTCAACTTTGATAATTGGCTCCCGAGTAGTTTGTAGCTTTGACAAAATTGGCTCCCCAGTAGTTTGTAGCTTTGACGCACAAAACACTGAAAAAAATAACAATCAATGCATTATCCTTAATTCACACACTAACCCTAATTTGGCTTATTTTGACAAGTTTAATTTTATTTAACTAACATAATTGACCTATTAACTAAATTAAATTATGCCTTAATTAGGGTTAATCACTTATCCTAACCCCATTGTCAGTGCACATTTTAGTCACTAAAGTGCCAAAAGGGAGTGCACTCCTCTTCGCATCACACCCCTTCTTCATTTCACTCAAAATCAATGAGGGGAGGTCGATGTTATGCCCTATTCCCAGTGTATAAAGCAAGTGAGCCATTTCAGGAAAAATCTCATTTTTCTGTCCTATGGGGGCGAGGTCAGACATCGCAATTAAATTTAACATCTTGTACTTATCAGTGAGCTCCCCTTTGTTTCAAAAAAATTTGCCTCGGCCGCGAAAAATTAGCCATCCCTGTCAATTCCTTCCCAACCACATCCAACGCAACATTCTTCTTTGGCGGGTAAGTTAGGTTTTGCACCCGAGGCACCTCATGGCTTACTTCATTTATGTATGCCTCATCCATGTTAATGTGGGTACCTCTTATGTATGACCGGATGGCACCGTTGACGATCTCGACATTGGAGTAAAACTCCCTCACCCAGTCAACAACGACGTCCCCAACATTCCTCAAAAACCACACCCAATTCCTCCTCTCCATTTCCTCTAAAATCCCTAATTCCGCAAAGTCAGTTACAACAACATCTCTCTCACAGACTATAGCATGGTTTTCAAAGAAATTCTCACACCTTTCGGCTTTCAGTACACTGGAAAACCTTGTTTGATCATACGTCTTCATAACTTGCCTCCCCTCTCTTTCCTCAATGACTTCTTCTACATAGTTAGGTTCCTAGTTTACTGGTTGATTGCACCTGAGAGGAAGCTTAACTCTAGGCATGGTGTTTTCTCAGTTTTGAGCTTGAGAGGGTGTGGAAAATCTTGGTTATTTGGTGAAAATTGGGGATTTTTAATGTAGAATACCTTTGGGGTAGTTGATTTGTGGTGGAAATGGGGAATGGGTGGAGTTTTGAGAGCTAGGGAGTGAAAAAGAGTTCTAGGGTTTGGAGGATTTTTGAGGGTTTTTGGGATTTTGAACTACGAACGACGATCCAGGTTTTTATAGTCCGAGGAGGAACGTTCGAACGTTCATGTCATTCGAACGTCGATGAGCGCATAATATTGCATATTTCACGGTCTCATTACATGAATTTTAACTCAACTTTTGCATCTAAGTACTTAGAGTTAGCTGAAATTATCGATAATGTTGAATTTTCGATGTTGCAGGTAATTATAGCTTAAATGATGGATTTTATAACCTTGCAACTAAGTGTGGAGGAGTGGTGAAGATATGGACACATTACATGACGATTTGGAGGCTTAAAAGTGAAAAAAATCAAGGAAGTATTGGTGTTTGGTAACATAGGCATCAGTAGCCACACCATTTTGTAGCAGTACTTCGGTTGTCCTCCTTTTTGACCATAATCCACTTCGAATATGAAAATGTGCAAAACATGAAAGTTGTAGATATGGATGTCCTATATAATGTATCAAAATTAAAGCTCAATTGGACTATTGTATCAAAAGTGATGAGGATTCTACAAAAATTGGTCCGGAACAGAAGAGTACCGATACGCTGAGGCTACTAGAGTTCGAGGTACAGGTACGCATACCGGTACACTCTGCCAAAACAGCCCAGAATGCTTGAAAATCATCTCTGCTTACTTGGGGGTCCCACTATTGATTCTCTCACTTGCCCCCTAACTTCCCTTACATGTTTACATGCCTCCTACACCCTTATTGAAGACTTTGGAGGCTTGGCATTCAATGAGGAGAAAGAGTAGGGGTGAAGCTTGGGAGTGGAAGCTAAGCCTGCATTGCCCATCGATTCAGCCCCCTATTGATAGGAGGCCTATCACACACTTGGGGGGACCCTAATGGACGAAAATGCAGAGCTCTCACACTCCATATACTCAGCATTCACCAAGCATTGAAGCTTAGAAAATCCAATGAAAAAGATGATGAATAGTGTAAAATTTATAATTTTTCATTTTCTTTTCCATTTAAGTTGTACTAAGCTTTCAATTTCTTGTAATCCTTAACCCTTGCTCTTTAATCTCACTCATTTCAAGTTTATTGCAAGTTTAGTTACATGTTCTTGAATCTTCCATTGTTATATTAAGTTTTTCTTCTTTTCAACTTTTAAAATGGGTATTGAATATTTTGCTTCATAGTTTAAGATTTCTTGCATTAAGTTAAGTTCCATGTTTCATTTCTCCATTATGTCTCTTTACATTATGCATTTCTTTCTTGTTTTCATGAGTAGCTAGATATTTTGTTGGCTAATCCAAGGGAGTCCTCCTCTTGGGGTTTCCATTTCAACTCATTTTTAGTTGCCTGGTCACAGTTTATTCTTGGACCCTCACTTCTATCTCATCTCTCGCTTCCCACGAATCAATCGTTCATCTATGCACCATTGGAGGAAGATTTTGAGTTGAATTGGCATTCCCATTGGAATCACCTCTTAGTATTAGCCAACACTTGTTTTCATTTCATTTTCATTAAGAACAAAACTCACCAAAACCAACTACAAGATTTTACACTTTCCTTTTTCACAAAATCACCTTCACCACACTTTAACTTTCCTTCCCTAAGGAGATGACCTTGGAATACTTTTCCAAGTAAAACAACAACACACAAAAGACTCCTTATGCTTGGGGAGCACTTTTGTTCACTTACACATTTTATTTCACACACATATTTTGTTCATTTCATTCCATTCCATCCACCATTTCGTTGCCCCATCTCTTGCATCATTCCGAGGGAGAGTGACACTCCCTTATACACATAAGCCATAGACACATTGAGGGATGATGTTTAGTGGTTAGGAATTTGCAACGAAATACGTCCAAGCAAATGTTTGTAGAAGAATTTTAACAAAAACGTTCGAACGTGGATGTCGTTCGAACGTGGTGAGCTCCCACTACTTTTGAATTCTGTTAGAGACCAAAGTACTGTAAGCTCTTGTCGTTCGAACGTGTTATTGGCATTCGAACAAACTGAGCTCCCAGTACTTTTTGTTTCCATCAGAGACTTTATCAGAGGCTGAGTACTGTAAGCAAGCAACGTTCGAATGTCACTTGGCATTTGAACGTTGAATCAAACTAAAAAAAAAATTTCACATTACTCTATACAGCAAAAAAGGACAAAACACACAAGTTTGAACCAAAAATTCATGGCGTCTTAGGATAACTCCATACCCACGCTTCAAGTTGGTATTCTGGGACACTCCTTACTGGGCCCATATTTTCATTTCAATCAAAAGAGTTTGTACAAAACAAAAAAGATTTTTACACCTTTTTACAAAAAAATTGAACCCTTGGCTTTCATCCCAACTACTCTAATCCGAGTCTTCATCTGTCTCCATGCCATTTGAACAACCAGTAACTGTCCCAATTTCCTCTCTCACAAATTGGTTAAACCGAGTATCGGAATAGGATGGCGTGTCAGGATAATCCTTACTTTGCCCATTCACTATCTAGTCTAATCGATCGAGTGCATGACTAGAAATTGGTTCAAAACACTAATTATATTTCTTCTTATGAAAGACTCTTCCACACTGTTTATAGGCACCAAGTCTTTCGGCACGATGGCATTAAGCAAAAGTGCTTTTACCGCACAGAGGTTTCACTTGTTCTCGAATCTCATTCTTTCCCACCAATCTTGCATTTCTCATGATCACAATATGCACATCAGAATCAAAAGTGTGCAAAACTCGTAGACTAAACCAAAAAATTTTAACATCCATGCTTTCTATGCTTTAAGAATCGCTATCTAGTTCTTTAACGTCTGCCAGTCACAAACACCATCAGAGATGACCCACAAACATAACCATCAAAATACAAAACATGGTAATTAAAATAAGGTACACAATCTGATCAAGAACAACAATAACAACAACACAAATTTAAAAATTTTGTACTTTAAAATTTTCAACAAACATATATGAACTGTAGTTCTCACCCCCCAACCTAAACTGAACATTGTCCACAATGTTTCAATTTTACCGATATGGTGAGCTTTGGAGATGAGGTTGAATGGTAGAGATCTTGTTCATTAGCTGAAACCTACAAGAAAAATAAAAAAATCAAACATCTCGTTGCAGATCTAGGTTTCTGCTAGGATGAAAACCCTTGATTTTGAGTGCAAATAGAGTAAACACATGCAGATCAAAAGAGCAAGGACTGGGTCTTCGGGTTGTATGGTCATGGTGTTGTTGGGAGATGGGTTATGGGTCCAGAAGATTGCGAACAACGAAGAAGAAGAAGTAGAGGAAGAAGGAAAAAGGAAAAAGGAAAGAGGGAAAGGGGAAAGAAGGGTGCGGAAAGAGAGGAAACAGGGGTGGGTGCCTTATAAGGGCGGTCCCGTGGGTCGGGTTTCTGCTTGACCAGACCCCTTTTTCGTGTCGATAGGCACGAATCTTGGAGGAGTATTCTGGATCCATTAAGAGAATGGTCTCCACATTTTTAACAAAGTTCTCCAAAAATGTTTTCAACCATTAGCCATTAACAGTAAAAATATTATCGTTTGAAGGGTTCTCCACCTCCACTGCCCCATGTTCAAACACTTTTTTGACAATGTATGGTCTAGTCCATCTTGACTTCAACTTACCAAAAAAAAGGCGGAGTCTTCAATTGAAAAGCAAAACTTTTTGATCAGGTTCAAAAGACTTGCGCATAATGTTCTTGTCATGAAAAATTTTCATCCTGGTTTTAGAAATCTTAGCATTTTCATATGCTTCATTTCTCAATTATTCCAATTCGTTAATCTAAAGTTTTCTTGAAAGTCCAGCTTTATCCATGTCAAAGTTCATTGCCTTAATAGCCCAGTATGCCCTATATTCCAATTCCACATGTAGGTGACAAGGCATTCCATAGACTAATCGGTAAGGAGACATGCCCAAAATTATTTTAAAAGCAGTATGATACGCCTAGAGGGCATCAGTTAGTCTTGACGACCAATCTCTGCGGTCTGGATTTACTATTTTTTCTAAAATTAATTTGATCTCCCGATTAGCTAATTCAGCTTGTCTACTAGTTTGTAGATGATAAGGGGTTGCAAATTTGTGGAAAATCAAATATTTTTTCATCAAATTCCGAAAAGGGCGATTGCAAAAATGAGCCCCCCATCATTTATGATTGATTTTGGAACTCCAAACCAGGATAAAATATTTTCTTTAAGAAATTTGATCACCGTTTGGTGATCATTATTTCGACATGAAATTGCTTTAACCCATTTGGATACATAGCCTACAGTCAATAAAATGTATAGATAGCCAAAGAAAGGGGGGAATGGTCCCATAAAATCAATGCCCCAACAATCGAAAATTTCAGTCACCAGAATGGGATTCAAGGGCATCATGTTTCTTTATGAAATGCTTCCTAACCTTTGGCATCTATCGCAAATTAAACAAAAGGCATGGACATCTTTGAAAAATGTGGGCCAGTAAAATTCACACTGCAATATTTTTGCAGTGGTTTTCCTTAAGGAGAAGTGGCCACCACATGCTTCAGAATGACAAAATGTTATTAGCTATCTTCTTTTCTGAGCAGGGATGCAACGTCTTATGATTTTATCCTTAATACGTGCGAATATTCCCAAAAGAAGTTACGAACCTCCCTTAGAAATTTCTTTTTGTCCATGGGAGTAAAGAACGGAGGAAGTGTTCCATTAGCAAGGAAATTCGCAATATCAGCGTACCATGGGTTTCATCAATCATGATTAGTTATTTATCAGGAAATTTCTCATTGATTGGTAGTCCATCCTTGTGAAATTCATAAGTTAACCTGGACAGATGGTCTGCCACCACATTCTCAACACCCTTTTTGTCCTTAATGACCAGGTCAAATACTTAAAGTAAGAGTATCCATCTTAAGAGCCTAGGCTTAGCATCCTTTTTTGTGAGCACAAATTTTAATAATGCATGGTCAGTGAACACAGTAACAAAAGAACCAACAAGATAAGGATAAAATTTTTCCAAAGCAAACAATATACCGCAAGCAATTCTTTTTCAGTTGTTGAAAAATTCATTTGAGCATCATTCAAAATTTTACTTGCATAGTAAATCACATGTGGTTTCTTATCTTTTCTTTGTCCCAATACAACACCTACATCATAATCACTTGCATCACACATTAGTTCAAAGGGTAGAGTCCAGTCAGGGAGTTGCATTATTGGGGTAGAAATTAACATGCTTTTCAGCGTGTCAAAAGCTTTTTGGCACTTTCACTCCAATCAAAGATTACATCTTGACTCAGGAGATGATACATGGGTTTTGCTATGGTACTGAAATCTTTTATGAATCTTTTGTAACATTCTGCATGTCCCATAAATGATTTGACATCCTTCACAGTCTTAGGAGCAAGCAAGTTCCCAATCAGATATATTTTAGCCTTGTCAACTTTCATGCCCTCAAACGACACAATGTGACCTAAGACAATGCCTTGTGTTACCATGAAATGACATTTTTCCCAATTAAGCACCAAATTGCTCTCTTTACACCTCATCAAAACTTTTTCTAGGTTTGCTAGACACAAATCAAATGAGTCACCATAGACAAAGAAGTCATCCATGAATACTTTTAAAATTGTTTCGACCATGTCACTGAATAGACTCACTATGCACCTTCAGAATGTTGCATGAGCTTACAAAGCCCGAATGACATCCTTTTGAGTGCAAAAGTGCCAAAGGGGCATGTGAATGTAATTTTCTCCTGATCATTAAGTGCTATCTCAATTTGATTGTACCCAAAATAGCCATCCAGGAAATAGTAATATTCCTGGTCTGCAATTCTCTCTAGAACCTGGTCCAAAAAAGGAAGAGGAAAGTGGTCTTTTCTAGTCACCAAATTCAGTTTTCGATATTCAATACACATCCGCCATCCTATGATGACTCGAGTGGGTACTAGTTCATTTGCCTCATTTTTGACCACTGTGACCCCATATTTTTTTGGCACAACTTGGGTTTGACTAACCCATTTACTATTGGTGATGGGAAATATTATCCCTGCATCTAAGAGTTTAAGAACTTCCATTTTCACAACTTCCTTCATGTGAGGGTTCAGTCGTTGTTGCATTTGACAAGAGGGTTTTGAATCCTCTTCCAAGTACATAGCATGATTGCAGATTAACAGGCTTATACCTTTCAAATCAGCGATGGTCTACCCAATGGTGCTTTTGTGGCTTTTAAAAACTTCAATCAATTTAGACTCTTGCAAGTATATGAGCTTAGATGAAATTACCATTAGGTACGACTTGTCCTCTCCAAATCTCCTCAACTCCAAAACATTTCAACATATTTTCTAAGACATCTAACTTACCAAAAACTTGAACCACGACTCTAAACCACAATTGAATGATCATGCCCAAAGTCAATTCCGAAATTGCAACATGATTTAAGATTTTGATCTTTTCAAGACACAAATCATGGATTTCTAATTTAAACTACCAAAATGAATACCCAAAATGCAAAGCATGAGTTCAAATAACAAGGGCATTCCTACATCTAAACAAATATCGAAAGTTGAGCCATATTCCCTCATCCTTTAAGTAAAGAGCTACCTAACACGTCGATCGACTAATCAAACCAAGCATACATGAGCAACAATATGGCTTTAAATACTAGTCTAGTATGCACCTACACATTTCCTTTCAAACTCGTGTGTGTGTGCAATGAACAAGTAATTTAAGCATTGACACAATGGAATTCACATTTTCTTTGGCTATCCAAACTAAGCTTCAATACAACCTCACCAATGGTGTCTCTCAACAATGAATCACACATATGCTATCATGGCCTGCACTCCATGTGTATATGTCAGATGGAATCTTGTGCTCAAAATGAAATATGCTCACATATAATCCAAAAATGAAGTTTATGCATGAAAGTGAAACAACCTTGGCATAATCTCATGAAAGGAATGCTAGGGCACTAGGTAGCAAACCAACTTCTCTTTCCCTTTAAAAGTGTGCATCTCCCTTGATTCTCTTGATCAATTAGGACTTCAAGGGTTATAATGGGGCCTTTTGGGGTGATATTGAGGCAAATGAAATGAAGGATATAGGGAAACAAAGAGGGTTGTTTCGAGTGAATGACTTTTATTTCCAAAACATCTCCCTTTTCATGGGATTTTCATTCTTTACACCATCACAACACTCTTTGTTTCTTTTCTTTCTTTTCCTCAACATTTTCCTTTTCTTTTGATCATTCTTTTCTTCTTTTCACCCCTTTTCTTCCTTTTCTTGGATTTTCATTCTTTTTCCATTGAACTCCTTGAGTTTCACATCTTTTATCCATTTGTTTGCATTTCCACACCATACCTCCTTCTCTTTTTGCAATCATTCATATTTAGATCTAACAACAACCAAGTTAAGGTAGATATTTATTATTTCTCTTGCTTGGTCTAATGTGTGGCATAGAAACGAATTTCAATAAAGGCTCAATCACGGCACTAGGGATAGTATTTTCCCAAGAAGAAGGCAAAGGCTTGAAATATTAAAAAATGGCCTAAAATCACCTCTAGATAAGCATGGGGGAGCATTATGCATTTCAAGAGGAGTCAATCACTACACAAATGCACCTAACCGAAACAAGCATAATGAGACTATTGAAAATTTTGAAATTTAAGAATTGTTCATTGATTAAATGTAAGTCCCCTCCAATATGAAATGACACTAAAGCTCTCATGGGTTCGTACTCATCTCTACTATTCAAGTGAAGCCCCAAAATGTGAACTCAACCCATAAATTGCCAAAATAACAAGTTTCAGGTGCCAGAACAGTTGAGTTTAAAAGTAAACCCATATGTGATACTCAAGCATAGGATGAACCTCTATAGTGTGCTCTTGTATTCAGGGTTCAAGGCAAAAATCAATCTATCTTCCAACTCATAAACTCTTAATAAGGGAATACATATCAACATTCAGATATTTTCACAAAAAATTTTAAATTTTTCACATCATTTGCACTATGGACATATTATCAACAAAAAATTTCCACAAATATTGGTGTATCATACAAATGGTGCACCTCACCCCCCCAACTTATTCCATGCATTAACCTCAATGCAACAAAAAAGACATGATATGCAGTAAAAGACTGTAAATGATGAGTAGGGTTAGAGAACACCTCGCAATTGAGCTTTTGTCAAAAACACCAATACCTGCAACTAAGAAACAACATTGTACACGAATTTAAAGTGAGTAAGCATAAACAACTAAAAGAAGTGAAAAAGTAACTGTAAACAAACAATACAAAAAATTAGTCATCCAACAAGTCCGGGTAAACTGGATCTGTCAAATCCTCTTCCCTCCTTGTCCTTCAAAATCCTTGAAAAATGGCTTAAGTCTTTGGCCGTTAAACTTGAATGTTTGGCCATCCTCGGGGTTTGTGACTTTCACAGCTCCATTAGGGTAGGCCACCTTACCAATATAGGGGTCATCCCAACTGGATCGGAGTTTGCCTTGGAAAATTGAGAGACTAGAGTTGTATAAGAGCACTTTTTGCCCGGGCTCGAATGACTTCCGTATAATGGATTTGTCATAAAAGATATTAGCCCGCTCTTTTGAAATTTTTAAGCTCTCATATGCATCTCTTCGAATCTTTTCCAATTCATTCAGTTCTAGCTTTCTATGCTCTCCGGCCATCCTCAAATTGTATTTCAAAGTCTTTATTGCCCAATAGGCCTTGTGTTCCATCTAAACTGGCAAATGGCAAGCCTTTCCCTAGACTAGCCGATAGGGAGACATGCCTAAAATAGTCTTGTAGGCTGTGCAGTAAGTCCATAGAGCATCAATCAATCTACATGACCAAGCTTTCCTATTTGGGTTCATCGTTTTCTCTAAGATATTCTTAATCTCCCTATTGGCCAACTCGGCTTGGCCATTTATGGGTGGTATGCAGTGGATACCTTATGTGTGACACCATATTTGTGCATCAAAGACGCAATTGGCCTATTGCAGAAATGTGATCCCCCATCGCTTATCATTGTCTGAGGCATCCCAAACCTTGAAAAGATGCTCTTTTTCAGGAATTTGACCACGACCTGGTGATCATTGGTCTTTGTTGGGATGGCCTTTACCCATTTGGACGTGTAGTCCACTACCAGTAGAATGTGTGGATAGCCAAACGACATAGGAAAGGGACCCATGAAGTTAATGTCCCAATAATCAAATATTTCTATAAGTACAAGGGAGAGGGACATCATGTTCCTTCGGGTCACATTACCCAAACGTTGGCATTTATCATACTCTTTACAAAATGAAATACAGTCATTTATCAGAGAGGGCCAGTAAAAACCTGACTGTAGGATTTTTGCCAAAGTTTTCTTCATAGAGAAGTGGCAGCCACATGACTTTGAATGGCATAATGCAAGGACATCCCGTTGCTCACTTTTCTGTGTCCATCTCTGCAAGACTTGGTCAGGGCAGTACTTGAATAGGTACGGGTTGTCAAAGTAGAAGTACTTCACATCCGTCATAAATCTTCTTCAATCATCTGGGCTTCACTGCGGTGATATTTGTCATATTGCAAGGTAGTTACATATATCAGCATACCATGGAAAAGTAGAATTGAGTTAAAATAATTGCTCATCAAGGAAGAAATCTGAGATAGAAATGTGATCGTCGACCTCTTGCCCCACTAGTCGAGGTAAATGATCCGCCACCACGTTCTCTACTCCCTTCTTGCCTTTGATTGTCAGATTAAACTCTTGGAGTAGGAGGGTCCACCTGATAAGTCTCAGTTTGGCATCCCACTTAGACAACAAATACTTCAAAGTAGAGTGATCAATATAAACTACTATCGGTGAACCAATGATGTAAGAACGAAATTTATCTAATGCCAATACTACTGCTAACAATTCCTTTTCTATGGTGGTATAGTTCATTTGACCTTCATTAAGGATTTTTCTAGCATAGTATATTACATATGACCTCTTATATTCCCTTTGACTGAGCACTGTGCCTATCGCGTAATCATGTACGTCGCACATAAGCTCAAAAGGTAAATCCCACTTGGGTGGTCGCATAATTAGAGGTGTGGTAAGCATGCTTTTGAGTTTTGTAAAAGATGCCTCACAATTATCCGACCACTCAAATGGGACATGCTTAGACAATAAATTGGTCAAAGGTCGAGCCAATGCACTAAAATTTTTAATGAAGCAGTAGTAAAAACCAGCATGGCCCAGAAACGACCTGATATCTTTGACAAATCTTGGCGTAGGGAGGTTGGAGATGGCCTTAACCTTTGATTTGCCAACTTTGATACCCTTTGCCGAAACTATATGGCTAAGAATAATTTCCTCCATCCCCATGAAGTGACAATTTTCCCAGTTGAGGACTAAGTTCTTTTCCTCGCATCTCTCTAAAACTTTCTCTAAATATCCCAAACATCCTTCAAATGAATCCCCAAACACTAAAAATTCATCCATAAAAACCTCCACTGTCCTCTCCACCATATCACTGATGATTCCCATCATGCAACATTGAAAGGTTCCTAGGGCATTACATAGGCCGAAAGGCATATGACTATAGGCAGAAGTATCGTAGGGACAAGTGAAGGTGATATTCTCTTGATATTCCAATGCAATCTCGATTTGATTGTAGCCAGAGTACCCATCTAAGAAGCAATAGAATAGATGCACCACTACTCGTTCCAACACTTGGTCAAGGAACGACAATGGGAAGTGGTCTTTCCTTGTGCATAAGTTGAGTTTGCAGTAGTCAATGCACACTTTCCATCCAGTGATCACCCTTGTTGGAATAAGTTTATTATCCTCATTTGCCACCACAGTGACTCCCAACTTCTTAGGAACTACTTGTGTGGGACTAACCCTTGATGTCGAGTAGCTTTAACACCTTGTCCCTTATCACTTCCTTCATGATTGGGTTCAACCATCTTTATGGTTGTCGAGATGGTTTGGAGTCCTCTTCAAGATAAATATGATGTATGCAAATGAGGGGGCTTATCCCCTTGATGTCGGCAATTGTCCAACCAATCGCCCATTTATGCCTTCTCCAAACTTCTAAGAGATCTTCTTCTTGTTTTGCATTTAAGGTTAAGCTAATCACCACCAGAAAGGTCTTGTCCTCCCCAAAATTTGCATACTTAAGATGGGAAATGTAGTGGTTTCAATTTCAAATTGGGCTTTTGCTCATTTGATGGGAAAATCTTATTGTCTTGGTGTGGGAGCTTCTCAAATGTTGGGATCCACTTTTTCACCCCTTTCAAACTCTCTAATTCCTCTTCCTCATCAAATTCTTCAAAATCATCATTCTCCTCTTCTTCCAACTTTAGCATGCCTAAAAGTTCCAAGTGTTCTTCCGCCAAGGTGTCAATCCTATTGACTTCATGCACCTCTTCATCATCCCCTGGTTGCTTGAACAGTTGAACACGTTGAGATCCATAGTCATGTTCCCAAATGCTAGCTTCATAAGACTGTTCCTACAATTAATCACTGCATTAGATATAGCAAGAAAAGTTCTACCAATTATTATAGGGATTTGGGAGCTAAGATTTGCAACCATGTGAGTGTCAAGCACAATAAACTCAATAGGAAATTAAAATTTATCAACTTGCACTAAAACATTTTCAACTACTCCCCTCGGTGTTTGGACACTACGATCTGCCAATTGAAGCATGATTGGAGTAGGCTTTAATTCTGTAAGCTGAAGTTGTTGTTACACTGAGTATGAAAGTAGGTTCACACTAGCCCCCAAATCAAGGAGAGCTTGTTCCATCGTGTAATTCCCGATTGTTATGGTAATGATGGGGCAACTAATTAGCACAAAAATATGACTTTTCTTGTGTGGTAATATGCTTTTTTATATTTTCTTTTGTCATAAAATTGTGGAGAAATGAGCTTAACTTTCGTTTTGATGGAGTTTTGTGTGAATGTAGGTAAAATGATGCAAATGCGATGAGTTAAATCCCCATTGAAGTGTTTTAGGTCAATGAAGAGGAAGGGGTAGCTCAGCAGAAGGTTTGGAGGGAGAAAAAACCAAGAAATTCAAATTGGTTGAAAAACTTCCAGAAGGTTTTGCCTTTGATTTCTTTTTCAATGCCAAAACCTTTCGGATGGTTTTGTCTATAGGAATAAACCTTCTAGATGGTTTTGCCTTAGATTTCTTTTTCACTGCCAAAACCATTTGGAATGTTTTTTCTATTGGAATGAACCATCCGAAAGGTTTTTCCTACTAGAGTAAAACCTTCCAGAAGGTTTTGCCTATTGACTTCTTCATTTAACTATTCCTGCACAAACCTTTCGAAAGGTTTCTATTGATTTTTCAAAAGGTTTTACCCAGATTGCCTAGACAGCCTGCAACTCAAGCTCTGCCAATTGGGAGTCCCACTTACACTTCTCCAACTAGTCCCCTGACATTCCTTACACGTCTAGAAGGCATCCCTCACCCTTACTTGGACTTTAGATGTTTGTCCAATAATGAGGAGGAGAGAGAAGAAGCATGGCAAGAGGGAAAGATGAGGTTTGTCCTAGCCTACACCAACCCATCCTTTCAACTCCCTATGAAGGGAATCACATCACAAAGCTAGGGAGGACAGCCATGGACTTTTTTGGAAGCTCAAGACTCCTTCATACACCATTATTCAGGATACACATTTGTGATATGGAGAGAGATAGTCTAGGAAGAAGATGAATAGTATTTGTGAGAGAAGTTAAGATTTTTGCATTTTCTTCCACACATTGTCTTGTAATTTCATGTAAGGATCTTTTAAGCTTTATTTGAAGTCTTTAATGTCATTTATTGCAAGTTTGTTTTAAGTTTAATCTTCCATTCAAGCTTTCACCATTAATGCATTCAAGTTCTTCATTTCATAGTTTTAAAATGGGTATTCAATGCACTCTCTTTTAGTTTATGTTTTCTTGCATTAATTTAGCTTCAATCTTCATTTCTTTATAGCATCTTCTCATTACATTGTCGTATTTACTTTAAGCATGAGTAGCTAAGCTTTTTAGTTGGCTAATCCAAGGGAGAACTCCATTTAGGTATGCCATTTCAACTCATTTTCTTTTCTGCTCTCAGAGTACGATGGTTCAGTTTGACTGGGTTGAGGGCAGATGAGATTGTGAGTCTTTGATATCCCGTAGAATTGTCACGAGTTATGCTTGGATCCTCATTTTCATGTTGTCCCTAGCTTCCCATGATTCAATCTTACATATATGCTCTATTGGAGGAAGGATTCGAGTTAACTTGGCATTCTCATTGGAGTGAACCCCACGGACTAGCCAACACTTGTTTTCCCACTTCATTTTTATCACAACACAATCACAACCAAAACTTCAACCAACAAAAGATTTTTTCATTTTTTCCTTTATGCACAAAATCACCTTCATGATGACACACCGCCTTCCCTGAGGAGATGACCTTGGAATACAATTCCAAGTAAAACATGACACAGAGAAGTCTTCTTGCGCTTGGGAAGCATTGTTGTTCACACACACACACACACATGCATTTCATTCATCCACCATTCTGTTGCCCTTTCTTTTGACATTATTCCTAGGGAGAGTGACACTCCACTTCACACACATTGAGGGATGATGTTCGGAGGTTAGGATACTACAACAGAGAAAACCAAGCATTTTTGGCACTGTTAGAGAAGGCAAGCATTGAATCTAGAAGGTGATTTTTGGACAACAGAAGTAAGTCCCGTGATGTTCATCATGGGCTGAGGTACGTTGATCCTTGTATATACTTTTATTTTTTTACACTTTTATTTTTAGTTTGTTTGTTATACGTGAGGAAGGGATGAACAAAATCGACTAGTTAGAAAACCCTTGGGCCCCAATATGAACATTGATCAAGACCCACCCAAGGATTCGGTTGATAATTTTGAGAATGTAGGTGCCAATCCAAATATGCAAAGGGGTGGGGGAGGACAAGAACCTAGAATGCCCAATCCGAGAATGCAATTTCCCCCTCCCATGAATGAAGGGAACAACATCCACATTGAGCCTCCAGCGAGGTCAATGAGGGATTTCCTTCAACCTACATGAAGCACCACAACATCACGCATCCTCCTTCCGATCCAAGCTCATCTCTTCCTAGTTAAGTCGAGAATATTGCAACTACTTCTCACATTCCACAGAATTGAGAAGGAGAACCCCTACTTGCACATAAAGGATTTCGAGGAAATAGTTGCAACACTCCTCACCAACTATGGTATGGAAAGAAATAGCTAGGCTAAAATTGTTCCCCTTTTCCTTAAGAGATAAGGAAAAAACATGGCTTAACTCCTTGAGACCTCAATCCATAACATCTTGGAACCAAATGCTCTCCGAGTTTTTATACAAATTTTTTTTGGTGCATAAAACCACCGCTCTAAAAATACAAATTCAAAACTTTTGGGAGAAGGCTAGTGAGCAATTTTACCAATGTTGGGATCGCTACAAGAAATTGCTACAATCCATTCCACACCATGGCTTTGAACCATGGCAATTGGTGAGTTTCTTCTTTAAAGGAATCACATCGGGCCATCGATAGTTCATCAACATGATTTTTAATGGGAAATTTTTAAACAAAGTCCCCGATAAGGCCTTTGATTACTTTGATACATTGGCACAGAACGCACAATCATGGGACATTACAAATCCCATCGATGTACCAAGGTGTTCTCCTTAAGGGAGTGGCCAAACTTATGGGGGAGGAATTTATGACTTGAGAGACTAGGAGTACTTGCTTTCCAAAATTGCTATGTTGTCTACGAATTTTGAGAGTCTTGAAGTCAATAGGGGACACAAAGTGTCTAATGTTTCAAACATTGAGGAGGGCTGCTCAATTTGTGAGAGTGTAGATCATTCCATATCGGAGTGTCCTAACATTCTGGCACTTAAGTAAGTGTATCACGAGCAAGTCAATGCCTTTAACCAAACGAGGCAATCATTCTCTTCATATTCAAACACTTACAATCTGGGTTGGAGTAATCATCTAAATTTTAGTTGCAGAAATGAGAATCTCATTCCTTATGGTTCAAATGCATATTCGCCTCCCGTGCCTCCTAAGCAAAATCAATTTCAATCCCAAGGTCAAGCGTCTAGCTCCCAATACCCTCGGTCTAGTCTGCAAGAGTATTCACAAAACTCGCCTCCACAGAATTTCTCCCAAGGTCCACCTCTCTAATGTTTTCCCCAACAGGGGTCATCCAATCCTCCCACCTACCAACCTCCCCATAAGAGGTATTTGGAGGATGCGTTTTACAATTTCATCCAAAACCAAACTTCCTTTAACAACAATATTTCTGCTCAACTCACAAAAATCACCAATCACATAGGGTTATCACAATAAGAGAAGAGGAAATTCCCCGCTCAACCCTAAAAAAACCCTAAGGGCCAACATGTGGTTGAGTCATCCAAGCCCACCAAAGAGAGTTGTGAGTAACTTAAGGCAGTCATCACCCTTCGAAGTGGCAAGAAAATTGATAAGACCATTGTGCCAAAGGTATCACCAAAGGTCACATTGGCAATTGAAAAGGAGACCAAAGGTGAGACCAAGGGGAGTGAGGTGAGTGATGAGGTAGGTGAGAAAGAGAAATTGGTTGATGAAAGTGTTCTTTTTTCCCCCATTCCTGCTCCTTTTTCTAATCATTTTAAGCCATCCTTCAAGGTGACTAATTATTCTGATATAATTGAGATGTTCAAGCAGGTGAAAATCAACATTCCACTCCTCGATGCAATAAAGTAAATTCCATCATGTGCAAAGATCTTGAATGACTTATGCATGGTAATGAGGAGGCTCAATGTCCATAAGAAAGTATTCCTCATCGAGCAAGGGAGCTGAAATTTGAGGACAAACACTCCTCTGAAGTTTAAAGACCCCGACTATCCTAACATTGCAATAACAATTAGAAATTGCCGGGTGGAGCAAGTGTGATTCTTCTTGCGTACTCGGTGTACAAACAACTTCAGCTCAAGGAATTAAAGCCCACTCCAATCATTCTTTAACTGGCGGACCATAGTGTCCAAACGCCGAGAGGAGTAGTTGAGGATGTTTTAGTGCAAGTTGATAAATTTTACTTTTCTATTAATTTTATTGTTCCTGACACTCACCCAGTTGCAAATCTTAGCTCCCAAATCCCAGTAATACTTGGTAGACCTTTTCTTGCCACATCTAATGTTGTGATTAATTATAGGAATTGTAATATGAAGCTAACATTTGGGAACATGACTATGGAGCTCAACGTGTTCAACTTGTCTAAGCAATCGGGGGATGATAAGGATGTACATGAAGTTAATAGGATTGACACCTTGGTGGAAGAACACTTGGAACTTTCCAACCTCCTCAAACTCTCTAATTCCTCAACCTCCTCCATATAAACATTCTCCTCTTCTTTCAAGTTTAACAAGAGGAATCAAAGAGTTTTTATGGAGAACGTTGAGAAACAAGAGGAATCAGAGAGTTTGAAGGGGTAGAGAAATGGATCCCTACATTTGAGAAGCTTTCACATCAAGAAAAGAAAGATCTTTCCATTGGATGTAGAAAAGCCCAATTTGGAGTTGAAATCACTACCATCCCATCTGAAGTATGCATATCTTGGGGAAGATGAGACATTTTCGATGGTGATTAGCAAAACAAGAAGAATAGCTCCTGGAAGTGTTGAGGAGGCATAAAGGGGTGATTGGTGGGACAATTGCCGACATCAAAGAGATAAGCCCCATCATTTGCACACATCGGATCTATCGTGAGAAGGATGCCAAACCACCTCGACAACCACAAAGAAGGTTGAATAATCATGAAAGATATGGTGAGGGACAAGGTGTTGAAACTACTTGACATGGACATCATTTTTTCAATTGCTGATAGTAAATGGGTTAGCCCCACGCAAGTAGTACCCAAGAAGTCGGGAGTCACTGTTGTAGAGAATGAAGAGAATGAGCTTATTCCAACATGGGTGATCACAGGTTGGAGAGTTTGTTTAATTACTGGAAGCTCAACTTGTGCACAAGAAAAGACCACTTTCCATTGACATTCCTCGACCAAGTGTTGGAACGAGTAATGGGGCATCTATTCTATTGCTTCTTAGATGGATACTCATGATACAATCAAATCGAGATTTCATTGGAAGATCAGGAGAAGACCACCTTCATTTGCCCCTATGGTACCTTTGTTTATCGTCGCATGCCTTTTGGTCTATGTAATGCCCCTGTAACCTTTCAACGTTGCATGATGGGAATCTTCGTGATATCGTGGAAGAGATTGTTGAGGTATTTATTGATGACTTCTCAGTCTTTGGAGTTTCATTTGAAGGATGCTTGCAGAATTTGGAAAAAGTTCTTGAAAGATGCAAAGAGAAGAGCTTAGTCTTGAATTGGGAGAAGTGTCACTTCATGGTGACATAAGGAATTGTTCTTGGGCACATCGTCTTGGTGAAAGGGATCGAATTTGACAAATCAAATGTGGAGGCCATCTCCAACCTCCCCACACCGAGACTCATCAAGGATATTAGGTCATTTTTGGGCCATGCTGGATTTTACCGTCGTTTCATTAAATATTTTAGTCCATTGGCCTGACCTTTGACCAATTTATTATCTAAGGATGTCCCATTAAGTACTGCCTGGACCAAATCATGAAGAGATGCGTACCTGAAAATGAATAGCGGGACGTCCTTGCATTTTGCCATTCACAAGCTTGCGGTGGACATTTCTCAGCGAAAAAGACTTCGGCCAAAATTCTTCAATCAGGTTTTTACTGGCCCTCTCTTATCAAATATTATGTTTCGTTTTGTAAGGGATGCGACAAATGCCAACGGTTGGGTAGTGTGACCCAAAGAAACATGATGCCCCTTTCACCAATACTTGTTATAGAGATATTCGACTGTTGGGGTATCGACTTCATGGGTCATTTCCTTATGTCATTTGATTATTTGTACATCCTCCTGGCAGTGGACTATGTGTCCAAATGGGTGGAGGCTATCCCCAACCAAGACTAATGACTACCGGTTCGTAGTCAAGTTTCTCAAGGAGAACATCGTTTCGAGGTTTGGGATGCCTCGTTCAATAATAAGTGATGGTGGATCACATTTCTGTAATAGGCCATTTGCATCTCTAATGTTCAAATATGGCGGCACTCACAAAGTATCCACTGCCTGTCACCCACAAACAAATGGCCAAGTCGAGCTAGCCAATAGGGAGATCAAGAACATTCTAGAAAAAATGGTTAACCCAAACAGGAAGGATTGGTCCGATAGATTGACCGATGCCCTTTGGGCATACCGCACTGCCTTTAAAACTATTTTGGGCATGTCTCCCTACCGGCTTGTCTATGGAAAGGCTTGCCACCTGCCAGTCGAAATGGAACACAATGCCTATTGGTATGAGAGCTCCAAAATCTCAAAAGAAAGGGCCAAAATCTTTCATGGTAACTCTATCGTGAGGAAATCATTTGAGCCTGGGCAAAAAGTACTCTTATACAATTCTCGCCTCTCAATTTTCCAAGACAAACTCCGATCCCGTTGGGATGACTCCTATTTTGTCAAGGTGGCCTACCCCAACGGAGCTGTGGATGTCCAAAACCCCGAAAATGGCCAGACATTCAAGGTCAATGGCCAAAGACTTAAGCCATTTTTTGGGAGCTTTGAAGAACAAGTGGTGGAGGAGAATTTGATGGATCCAGTATACCCGGAAGTTGGGGAGGAATAATTAGTTTTTTTTTTCTGCTTTTCAATGGACAGGTTTTAATTTACTTACTTTATTTTTATTCCATGTTAATTATGTACTTTTGACGTATAATTTTGTTCTTTTTAGTCGCAGATATTGGTATTTTTGTCAAAGCTCAAGTGCGAGTGTTCTCTAACCCTACTAATCTTTTTACTAGTCCGTCATTGAATATCATACTTTTTTCGTTTCATTGATGATAATGCATGAATCAAGTTGGGGGGTGAGGTTGCATTATTTGCATCTTACAAGATTGTTTGTGGGAATATTCCGCGCGGATATTGGCGTCTACCGACACTCGTGCTTGCCGACACTAAAAAAAAAAAAAGGGAATATTCTGTGCGGATATGCGGCTGCCAACACTTAAAAACAAAAAGGGGAATATTTCGCGCGGATATGCGGCTGCCGACACTCCAAAAAAAAATATAAAAAAAAAATAAAAATGGGATGACTTTATAAGGTTTTCAAAATTTTTTTTTTCTCCCATCCACCGGTGATTGATCTCCCCCCTTCTTCTTCCTTTCTTTTTTCTTCTTTCTTCCTCTTTTCTTCTTCTTCTTCTTCTTCTTCTTCATTCTCTCTGTTCCCTATAAAAACATCCCACCCCTACAAATCCATGACTATATACACCGACGACCCAGTCCTTTGTTTAATAATTTGCCTTATATGTTTGTATTTGTTCATGGGTGCCCTTTTTCTGCTCACACTTAGGGTGAGGGGTTTCCAACCTAACCCAAATCTCCCTCGAGTTTGTTAATTGTTGTGTTTTGTTTGTTGGTTTCGGCAGATAAATAGATCTCTACACCCACCGTCTTTCCCTCTTTCTTCGTCTTCTTCTTATTTCTGTTGTGCTATTCTCTATAACACGACCCAACTCCCAACAATCCCATGACCTTATTTCCCGAAGACCCAGTCGTTTGTCTCATGCTCGGCATTTGTTTACTCTATTTGTACATGGCTCTTCTTCTTCTGTCTGCATTTAAAATCAAGGGTTTTTGTCCTAGCGAAAACCCAGATCTGCGTAGAGAAGATTAATTTGTGTATTTTCTTTATAGGTTTCGACAGTTGAACAGATCTCTACCCTACAACTTGATCTCCAAACTCTACACACTGGTAAATTCGAAACATTAAGGACAATGTTCGATTTAGGTTGGGGGGTGTGATCTACGATTCCAGTTTGTTATAGTTTCGTATTTAAAAAAAAAGATTGTTCTGGATTGCGTATTTTTACAACATTTTTTGTTATATTTCATGATCACATCAAATGCAGCTTCAATCGTCTTTGTGACTAGCAGACGTTAAAGAACCAGATAGTGAGTCTTAAAGCATAGAAAAACATGGATGTTAAAATTTTTTGGTTTAGTTTGGGAGTCTTGCGCACATTTCCATCTGATGTGCATGCTGTGATCATGAGAAAAGCAAGAGTAGTCAAAAAAATTGAAATCCGAGAAGCACAAGCAAAACCATTGTGTGGCAGAAGTACTTTTGCTAAACGTCGTCGTGTCAAACGGTTGGGTGCTTGTAAACAATGTGGCAGGTGTTTTCACATGAAAAAATACAATCAGTGTTCTGAACCAATTTCGGGTCGTGCAACTGATCGATTAAACTGGATAGTGTATGGCAGAGTAAGGATTTTCCTGACACGCCATCTTATACCAGTCCGGGACTTACATGTTATGTGCGACAAGAAGTGGGAAGGGTCACTAATAATGACATAGACACAAGCGATGACTCGGATTAAATTTTGACTAATAATGACAAAGCTGTGGAAAAATGTGTTTTGGGGATGAAGGTTAATGGTCCGAATTTTTTTTTTTTATTTGTTTATGTACAAAGTCTTTTTGTTGAAATAAAGATGTGGGCCGAGTAAGGATTGTCCTAAAATGCCAACCTGTAGCGTAGGTAGGGACTTATCCTGAGACGCCATAGTTTTCCAAGTTCAATGTGTGCATTTAGTTTTTTTTTTCAATTTTCATAGATAAATGTGTATGTAAATAACTTTGATTTTTATTCGAGTGAAAAAAAAAACCGCATTTCCTTGAAAAATGGTATTTTCTCTATGCTTAAATGTCAAATGTACATTGGTATTTGTTAATCTTAAGGTACAGAATGACTAGACTCGAAAATAGAATTATAATATAACTGACATTTTTTGGAAACCTGACATAACCGGTGGAGATAACGAAGAATACCATGGTAAGTTTTGAGTCTTACGATGCTTTCTGAGAGACAATCAATATTTACTCAAGTAAGCTCTTTCACTTTCAATTGTTGAATAATCTCATTAAACTTGTTTTGATTAAATGCAACTAAAGTAATCTATTGACATATCCCATAGGGAACCTTTGCATGCGACACATGCATAGGCACATACTTGAGAAAGGATTTTAGGCCATCTTTGAGTTGATTTTGAGCCTTACCCATTGCTTCTACGAAATTATATCCTTAGTTAGCCATGTTTAAGCCTTCAATGAATGAGTATTTTTTTTTCGAAAAAAACTCATATGATAACCGAGCCACAAGAAAATACACTTAACATACCTTGCTATCCATTTTTTGCACCCTCTTATAAATTGGTATGACATAGAAAGGCAAGAAAAATAGAAAAGAAGATGGTGGCTACTGTTCAATGGAAAATTGGTGAAAAAAAAACAGGGAATTGCCAAGAAAGTGAAAAATGAGAAAAAATGAAAGAAAAAAATACCATTTCTAGGCAAAAGATCGAAAAGCAAGAAAGAGGTGTGCTTTTGAATACCATTGACGTCATTTTCGTTAGCTACTGACCTCTAGCCACATTACAACCTATATAAAGTCCTAATTGATCTCAAGTCTAATGCATGTGTGTGTTGTCGACCAAAAACTGGGGTATGTTAAATAGTATTTCTTTAATTGCATTGATATTCTTCCATGAGATTATGCCAAGAACATGATTAGTCTACTTTCTTAAGACTTTCACTCCCTTTCTAACTGTGCATGTTATTCTTCGATTGACCATCCTTTGATCACATGCCCTTTGAGAGACAAGTCACTATAATCGGAGCGAATTTTTTGCTGAGAGCATTCTAAGAGAGGTTTGAGACATCAAAGCTATCCATGGAAGGTGATAAAGTGGAATATTTGTTATATAACAATTCTTGCTACTAGAATGATCATTTTTACTACACAGGGAATTCCAAATACCAATGTAACAAGTGTTTATTTTTGTATAGAGTACGTACAAATGACAGAGAAGTGTTCGGGAAACAATTCAAAATTAAGGGATGTGTGTCTCAACGATTCTGTTGCTAACTCATTTTGATCTTACATATACACATCTTTTAATTGGAGTTTGTAGGTAGCTTCACTCGAAAACTTCACGAGACAAAACTCGTCCATTAGGGATCACCTAGGGGTTTAACGGCTTGTTGCATATGCTAAATGCAATCGTGTTATCTACGAAAGTGATTTTATTTTGTTATGTTGTTATTTATTACTAGAGACTAGTAATGTTTAGGTTGGGGGTTTGATTAACCCTAATTAAAGCATAATTTAATAGGTAAATTGTGTTAGTTGAATAAAGTAAACTAGTCAAAATAAATCAAATTAGAGTTAGTGTGTGAATAAAAGATAATGCATTAATTGTTGTTCTTTTCAGGGTTTTGTACGTCAAAGCTACAAACTATTGGGAAGCCAATTGCATTAAAGCTACAAATTACTGGGAAGCCAATTGCATTAAAGCTACAAACTACTGGGGTGCCAATTATCCAAGCTCAAAACAAAGGGGGATCAAAGAATTCAAGGCCACCTAACAAGATTCAAGGCCACCTAACAAGACTTTCATGCCACCTAACAAGACTTTCATGCCACCAAACAAGACTTTTCAAGGTCACCTAACAAGATTCAAAGCCACCTAACAAGACTTTCACCCTCCCTTGTTGCCTATAAATACCACCCCTTAGGACTTGTAAAACATTCATCTTTTGGTAGTGGAAAACACTCCAAAAGTATTACTTTCTTTTATTGTGTTATTGCTTTCTTTTATTTCCATTGTTTGAACTTCCTTCTTCCCTTAGAGGAGTGAAACTCTTCCACTTTTCTAGAGCTTTACCAAAGCCGTGAAGGGTGGAACGTGATTCACTCATTCTTTGTCGAAGATCGGCTCCTTGTGTAAAGTGTTTTAACTTGTAACTCCTTTACTTGAAAGGATGAGCATCACTCACTTTTCTAGCTTTAGCAAAGCCATGAAGAGTGGGTAGTTTCTCATCCAATCTTTAGTAAGAGGAGATTATCCGAAAGTTATATTTATGCATTTCATTTATGCTTAGATCTAATCTTTATTTCTTCATAATGTCTTCTCATCCTATTGTTGTCTTTATTTTAAGCATGAATAGCTAAATCTCTTAGTTGGCAAAACCAAGAGGAACCTCCACTTGGGTATACCATTTCAACTCATTATCCTCCCCTCTTTCAGAGTTCAATGGTTCAGTTTGACTGGGTTGAGGGTGGATAACTTGATGATTCTTTGATATTCCGTAGGCCTAGTCACAGTTTATGCTTAGATACTCACCAATCTTACCCCTAGCTTCCCACAAATCAATCATTCATTCATGCTCTATTGGAGGAGGGTTTCGAGTTGAGACGGTATTCCTATTAGAGTGACCTCTTGGATTTGCCAACATTTGTTTCTCATTTTACTAGCATCAAAACAACTTCACCAAACAACTTCCAACAATCAAAGATTTTACACTTTCTTTCTCCCAAAATCACCTTGCTCTCGGTTTACTTCCTTCCCCATGGAAACGACCTTGGAATACCACCAAGTAAAACACGATCCGCAAAAGTCTCCTTGTGCTTGGGGAGCACTTTTGTTCACACATACTCATATTTGAAGTCTCATTCATCCACCATTTTGTTGCCCTTTCTTTTTGACATCATCCCTAGGAGAGTGACACTCCCATTCATTCATATACTATACATGCTAAAAGGTGATGTTTATAGGTTAGGAAACAACAAGGAAGTTTGTCAAGCAACCTGGGATCCCGATCCGAAACTATAGATACAGGCACCCCATGCAGTTTGACGATCTCCCGTATGTACAATCTGCAGAATTCTTCCAGTCAGGAGGTCATTCGCACTGCAAAAAAGTGTGCCTATTTTGTAAGCCAGTGCACTATAACCCACACCTTGTCATGTCCCTGTGATGTCCATAGCAAGTGGGTCATAAAATCCATGGTGATATGCTCCCATTTCCACTTAGCTATCTCCAAAGGCTGGAGCAACCTTGCTAGTCTCTGGTGCTCAGCCTTAACCTACAGACACGTGTGGCATCTACTGACAAAGTCACCAATCTGCCTCTTCATCCCACTCCAATAATACTAGCGATGAAGATTATGGTACATCTTCGCGCCACCTGGATGCACTATAAATCAAGAGCAGTGGAACTCCCTAAGGATCTTCTCTCTCAAATCCATTAACTAGGGAACTACAACCCTTTCCCTGTACCGTAGGCTATCATCCGAGTGAATGGCCTAACCCTCGTCACCGGTACCCGCCTGCACTCGGTCCCTGATGGATAATAACTCGGGGTCTTGCCTCTAGGACTCAATCACCATGTTGAGTAAGGAAGGTGTAGCCACCAAGATCCCTGAAGTGCCCTGAGCCTAACCCCTATAGTATAGCCCGAACTGTCCTATAGTATCAAGCATCTCCCACTCCCGGGAAGCCACACTAGCCAAGACTCCCCTTGACTTCTGACTGAGTGCATCAACCACCAGGTTTGCCTTAGCATGATGGTAGTGCAAAGTGAAATCATAATCCTCCAAATACTCCATCCACCGGTGTTGCCTCATGTTGAGGTCCCGCCGTGTAAAAATATACTTCAGACTTTTGTGGTCTGAAAATACCTCAAATTGTTCCCCATATAAGTAGTGGCATCAAGTCTTCAAAGGCAAAGACAATGACTGCCAACTCCATGTCATGCTGGGAACCATAGGCCACCACCTCCTGGACTGCATCAAAACACAACCGAGTCCATCCTTGGAGGCATCATAGTGCACGGTGTACATCTGTCGTCTCTCTAGAACAATCAAAATAGGAGCTGAAGTAAGCCTCCTCTTCACTTCTTGGAATGCCTTCTCACAAGAATCATTCCACTCAAATTTGACCTCCTTCCAGGTCAATCTCGTCATAGGTGCAGCTAGTTAGGAGAAGTCCTCGATGTACCTCCTGTAGTACCTCGCCAATCCCAAAAATCTGCGTATCTCGAAGACTGACTTCGGTCTGTCCCAATTCATGACTGCCTCAACCTTCCCCGGGTCCACGGATACACCCAAAGCCAACACCACGTATCCCAACAATTTCACCTCCGTATGCCAAAAACTAACATTTGCTGAACTTGGCGTATAACTAGTGGTCTCTCAAGGACTGTAGAACGATCCTCAAGTGATCCTCATGCTCTTCCTTTGTCTTGGAGTAGATCAAGATGTCATCGACAAACACCACGATGAACTGATCTAAATAGGGTTTGAACACCCTATGCATGAGATCCATGAATGTCGTTGGAGCATTCGTCAATCTGAAAAGCATGACTGTGAACTCGAAATGCCCATACCGCGTCCTAAACGTCGTCTTAGGGATATCTGTCTCCCTAATCCTCAACTGATGGTAGCCAATGCGAAAATCTATCTTAGAGTAGACCCACGCTCCCCTCAACTGATGAAATAGATCGTCAATCCTCAGCAAAAGGTACCTATTCTTAATGGTGACCCAGTTCAACTATCGATAATCTATACACAATTGAAGGGTCTTGTCCTTCTAGTTGGCAAATAACACCGGAGCACCCTAAGGTGAAGTGCTCGGCCTAATAAACCCCTTGTCCAATAGTTCTTGCAATTGGACTTTGAGTTCTTACCACTCAACTGGCGCTATTCTATGCGGAGTTATAGAAATAGGAGATGTACCCAAATGCAGCTCAATACTGAAGTTTACATCCATATGGGGAGGTAATTTCTGCAGTTCGTTCGAAAAGATGTCCTCATACCCACACACAACCCGAGGTAGACCCAACTCCTGTCTTACCTCGTCCTCTAAGGTAAGGCTCGCAAGCCAAACCATCAACTGCCCGTGCCATCAAGAGTCATACATGGCTTGGGGTAAAGCATCATGTTTTCCCCCCTAAAACTTAAAACAAACACCATCCGGTGTGTAAGTAGTTACCCCACTTCCAATCACAATCAATGACAACCTTATGTGCCGCTAACCAGTCCATCCCAAGGATGACATCAAACTCCAACATATCCATGGCCCTAAGGTCCACGGTGAGTAGAATCTCTGAGATATCTAACTCACATCCTTGACATATCTGGTTAACACACACCCTAGCTCCTACGGGTGAATTCACATACAATGGCTCTTCCAAGGTATCCACCTCTAAGCCCAAATCCCTCACACATGATGCAGTGATGAATGAAAGTGATGCTCAAGAGTCAAACAACACCCTAGCCCATAAGTGAGAGAGTAGAAACGTACCCTAGGTGACTGACTAATCCACTGGCTCAGTCTGAGGTATCATGGCATAGACATGCCCCTGGGTCCCTGATGTCCCGGCTTGTGAGCCCTGGCCTAGACACCGACCCATGCCCTTACCTGCTTGCAGAGTCCCCGCACGTGCAACAGTATGGGCCTGAGTAGCACCCTGGAATTGGTACTGGCTTCCTTGGCCCATGGTGGGGTAAGGAGGAATGTAGTGTGTCTGTGGCTGCCCTACCGATGATTGGAACTGAGAAGTCCTATAACTCTGGGTTCCCTTTCTCTGTGGGCAATCCCGCTTCATATAACCTCGTTGGTGGCAATGGAAGCATGTCTTCTGACCCGCCTGATATGTAGTCCCCGAGCTTCTCCTGCCTTGGGAGGATCGACCTTGCCCTTGGCCCTAATAGCCATGACTCTATCCTTGTGGAGGAAAAGTCTTCTGCCTCTTTCTTGAGCTAGAAGAAAAGGATTGGCCCTCCTTCTTCTTGTCCTTGGCACCTGACTCTCGGATGCTTCTTGCATCATCAATCTCTCTCTCAATGGCCATAGCTGTCTCAACCATCGAGTCCAAGTTTTGTATGAGGAGACCCAAAATTTTCCCCCGGATGGATAATTTCAAACTATCTTCAAACTTCCTCACCTTGGCCATATCCGGGGGCACATAATCATTGGAAAAACGGGCTAATTCGGTGAATTTAGCCACATACTCCATCACCGTCATGGTTCCTTGTTTCAACTCCAAGAATTCCCTGGCCTTTGCATAACGAGCAGCTGCTGGGAAATATTTACATATGAAGAGCTCACAGAACTTTCCCCATGTCTTGGTCGGTAAGTCCTTTGCGTCCTTCACCCAATCCCACCATAATTAGGCCTCTCCTTCTAGCTGGAATGCAACTAGGCTTATCTTCGAGGCATCTGAGGTGATCTCCATTGCCTCTAAGACTTTGTCAACTTGCCAGAACCAATGGTTGGCTACCATCGGGTCCGCCCCTCCCTTGAATACCGGAGGTTTATGTGCTTTGAACTTTTGGAGGTTGCTTGTGCCTCCTTGCCCCATATTTGCACTAGCTTGTGCAATGGTGGCAGCCATCGTACCAATAGCCTCTATGAAGGCTTGTTGGTTAATGGCCAGTGGTGGTTAGTTGTTATTCCGCCCATCGCCTCGACGTCCTCTTCCTCTACTAGCAATCTACATGCATGCTAGATAGCAATAGAGCATTCATTTAGTATCGCGAAATAGAGACCAAGTTTGAAATTTCAAGGTTCATCTCCTTGTCCCCCTAGTAAAGCTTATGCCCCCCCCACTAGTACACCTTTTACAATCTTAACTATTTTGTTCTCTTATTTTTTGACCCCCAATGTTATGTTTTCTAACCCTAGTGTCACTTTTCCCACATACATTTCACCATGTATTTCATTCACATAACATAGAGCACATAACATGTAGCATATTAAGGCACACATAACATGAAATGAATAATGAATGCAATGGTCTAGACCCATGCCCTATCAAGCCCTAGGCAAATCATATACCTAAGCTCTGATATCAAGCTGTGACACTCCAAAATCCAGAGGTCCTTTGTTAACCCGTTGATCACCCATCAACCCGCGGAATTACCCTTAATTGTTGCCCATTCCGGCATCACGTCTATCACATCTCTGTAATCGAGATTACAACCGACAGGAGGATCGTGTTTTCTTTAATCATTTAATCCCATCGAGGTTCAATATGCCCCAATGTATATCATTTAAGACCCATTTGTGTCATTGAAACCAAAGAACACATAGCCCAAAAGAATGGCAATGCATTCTTAAAATTTCAGATTTTTGGAAAATCTTTCGGAAGGTTTTGCTCGACCTCTTGGAAGGTTTTACTTACTGGAAAAGTTTCTTCAGAGATTTTTCATCGAACTTCCAGAAGGTTTCACCAACCTTCTGGAAGATTTTGCTTACTAGAATCCTATCTTGAAGAAAGGTGTGTTCAAACCTTCTGGAAGGTGTGTTCAAACCTTCCGAAGAAGTTGCAAACTGGATTCCTTAGTTTGTGAAGAATATGAAGACCTTCGAGAAGGTTAGAATCGACCTTTCGGAAGGTTTCACCCACTATTTGACAATTTTCCTTATCTGTCCAAACCTTCCGGAAGGTTTTCTCTAGACCTTCCAGAAGGTTTTATCCAGAATTTTCTATTTCACCTATTTTTCATTTCCAATTCATTCCAAACCTTCCCACAAACATCCCAAACATGTAAAGTATTGTTTTTCACATAAGACTTGATACATACCAGTTCTATTACAATTAATTTCATATGATTACAAGCCCATTTACACAATTACATGCTCAAAATGGAATTTTACAAAGGTTTGACAAAAACTTGCTTTCAAAAGCCACAAATCGGCTTTTCTTCATCATTGAGGCCTCAAATGTGAGTCCTCCACCGGTACGAGCCCCGCATCTAAAATGTTTCCCGTATAGGATGAGCCAACGCCCAGTAGAATGTTTCCTACAGAGACTACTCCCCAACCTAAGTGCATATGCAATGTTCACATGTAACATTTAACAACAACAATCATTTCAACCAACACTTAAGCAAATCAAGATTGGAATCTAAAATACCATGCCATGAATTGAGATCATGCCCATTCATGCAATTTACCCGAACCTTTCCCGGCTCCACAACATATGCAAAACCCATGTGTATAAGACCGAGTTTTTCAAGCTTCGGCCATTTACCTTCCCCCATACTATGCCATGAGTGTCAAAACCGAGCTTTCCACGCCCTTGCCATTGGTGTTACACACCCAATGCCTACTTAAAACCTTTAGGTCTTTCTTGGGGTGGGTATTTATGGATTTACACCAACGGTCACCCAACTGACACAGAATTCATGGACTTCCACCAACTGTTCCGCGTACACCGACACGCTTTATAGGCTCTGATACCAATGAAAGTGCACATCCGAACACCAGGCCTCTCACCTAACGGGTAATCTAGCCCTTCTTGCTAACCCTAACCCAATTCTTTTTCATGCAACCATGCGACTCAGCCAGATATTCCATCCAACTTTCCCGAGCCCATCCATCATCTACCTACATGGTGTTTGATGCCAACCATGCACCCACCCCCATAAAATGCGATGTCTTCGTGCATATGCAATGCAATACACCATTGCTATTTCAATGTCATGCCCACATGTAATGAATGTCATATGAGCAAATTTAACCACATGTATACATATATCATACAATTTATCACCAATTTCATTTCAATGTCAACATATCAATGAGCATACGTCAACACTTCATTTCCAATAATAACTCACAAGCATGTTATTTCCTCATATATATATCCTAATAACACACTTTGTTCACGAAGGCATAATTAAAGCACATAGCATGCCCACACAATATCAAACTCCATGGGATTACACAAATAATTACCACATACCAATTCCAAGCTAGGAATTTAATTTAAATTATGTAAATTTTCCATACCCAATTCACCAAATCAATCAATTCCAATCCATAGGCAAGTGATATGAATCTCTACCAACCTACCCATTACATGAAACACCCTAGGTTGTAAAATAAATCCAAGTAGGAAGGAACCCTACCTCTTGAAGCGTGAACCAATGGTAGAACCTTCAAGAATATCTCCTAAGTCCCAAAATCTTGATTTTCCAAAATCCCGCCTTTGGAATCTTTGGTGAAACCATCGTTTTTGGTATAGACACATGGCCCTCGACGGGAGGGGCAACTTTAATTCTTGGCTCGTGTGAATTTGAGCTCCGTAGCTTCCTAGATCGTAGAGAGAAGGTTGAGAACTTCTCTTTTTCCCTCTCTTCTTATCTCAAGTTAAACCAGCTGAAAAAATGGGGAAAAAATCAGATTTTTTCCCCTATTTATACCCTTTATTTGTTTGGCCAACAACACGCCACACGACCCTATTTTTTCGGGTCAGTTTTCACCCAGAAACGATTAAATTTTGTCTCGATTTAAGTTGAAAATATTTTTGTTTTAACTTAACTTAAATAATTTTCCAAATTTCAAATTTTTATCAAAAATCTCGTTTTTGGGTCACCCGAGACTCGACCACCTCTTAAACCTCAAAAAATTCGACTATCTTGGAATTCGATGAAATTTGACAGGATAACTAGATTTCGTGAGATGAATCCAATGGTGTGGTTCGTTTCTTCATCCGAGATCTAGAAAAATTCAGGTTTCAACCCATACTGTAGCGACAATTTACCGTTTTGCCCTTTTTGTAAAAAAATTAAATTTACCGGGTTTTACATAGGAAGACTAGTTCATATAATTCACGGTTTAATTATGTTAATATTTTAATGCATTATAAGAATAATTTTAATTTGATCACACGGGATTTTCATATCTTAAGTTGTGTATTATCTTAATATTTTGTTTAACTTATACTTAGAAGCAAAAATAGATATCTTTATTATTGAAAATCTTGTGAAATATTACACTCTTTACATGTGTAGTGAAGATGTAAAATCTAGTGCAGATTTTGAACCAATCTTTCTTGGAGAGATACTCTATATCTACTCAAATATGAATCTTCGATTCAGCGATAAACTTTCTTTAAATAATCTCATTATCTTTGTTTTGATTAGCATGTATTGACTTATATTGTTAGCATTATCTGTAAACTTTTATTTAGAATGAATACAAATATATGATTTTGGATAAATGATCTTAGGTCATCCTTCATTAATCTTGAGCCTTAACCATTTCTTTTACAAAATTATATCCTTAGTCAACCGTGGTTGAGCCTAACATAATACAAATTCTTTTCTTGAAACCCAAGCAACAACCGAGCCAAATAAAAGTATATTAAACCTACATTTGCTACATAATTTTCTTGCACTCTCTTCTCAATCAACAGGATACGAAAAAGAAGAAGAAAAAGAAAAGGTAGAAAAGAACAAGGAAGATTTGGAAAAGAAATTTCAACAGGAGAAAGAAAGAAAAGAACCAAGAAATTGAAAAATGAGAAAAATAAAAAGGATGAGTATACAAAATCTCTGTAGAATGAGGTGTGCCCCAATACTAAAAGATAGCATTTGAAATCCAATGACGTCGTTTCATAAACCTTAACCCAATGGCCACATTACAACCTTACTAGAGTCCTTTCTGATTCTAGAAATCATGCACTTGTATTAATCCTATCATTATAAAAAGGAAAATGTTAATAATATATTTATTATATTGTTAATATTCTTTCATGAGATTATGTTAAATTCCACTTTATTCAACTAACCCCTCTTTTGATTACTTACATGTGAGATTATTTGTTTTTTGTTAAATATATTCCAATCACATGTAATTTTTGAGAGAACAGTTACTATAACATGTGTTATTTTTACTGAGTGTATACCAGGGAAAGATTGACATCAAGACTACCATGAAAGATGGTAATATTTCTCAAGTGATTTTTGAAAATAAAAAAATCACCGTACACACACACACAAGTTTTTATAAAAATATATAGATAATGTTACAACTAACGTATATTACTCTTATAGTGATCAGAAAAGGAAGTATTTTGGCAAGACAAAAGGAATAACGATTTAATTTTACTGGTGAAAAATATGAATTATGAACTCCTAACTACTGAAGTTTGTAGGTAGCTTCACTGAAAACCTTCACGAGACAAAACTCATCCACTAGGAATACCTAGGGGTTTAAAGGCTTATTGCATATGATAAATGCAATCGAGAAAAAAATCTACGAAAATGATTTTACCTCTGTTTGTATTATAGTTTTATTAATAATTTTTATAATTTACTAGGGACTAGTAAAATTTGAGTTGGGGAGTGTGATTAACCCTAATTAGTGTAAAAATTTGAATAATTAAAATAGTTAAATTGATAAGATAAAATAACTAAAAACTATTAATTAGGGTTTGTGGGGGGATTAGGGTTTTATGTGTATTATGTTTAAATTTCAGGGTTTAATGCGGAATTATTGCAAGATACATGGAACAAATTGTCACAGCTTGAAAGGACAAGGGATCAAAGCATAATTCAAACAAAGAAAAGTCTGCACACCAAAATGATAAAGCTCTAGCAAGGCTCCACTGTCTATACGGTGGAGGGTGTTTGGACGGCTGCCCAAGTAGGCTCAAACTCATCCTAACACCTCATGCTTCCTCCTCCTCTATATATAGGCATGCAATTCTTCATTTTAAGGCGGCTGGGCATACATAGAGGAGTCCAGAGAGAATTCCAAAAGAGAAAAAGAGAAATTGCAATCCAATCCGGTCCGTCATACACTTTAGTTGAAACTCTATATTTCTACATTTCTCTTGTATCTTTCTATTCGGATAGTTGAACTGCTACCACTTTTTTGTCTTGACTGATAATAAAGGTGGTTGTGTTTCAATTGTTTCTTGTGAAATAAGTTTTAGAGTCTGTATTTTAATTTCAGTTGTAATGAAAACTACCCGCACTCCATGCTTGTCTGTAGCAATGGGGCTTGAGTAGTTACTTTTATCCTCCAATGAGAGGTAAAACATAGTACAATGTTGGTTAACTACTGAAAATGCTGATGTTTTATTCATATATTTATCTATATATGTATGTATACGCTTCATGCATGATACAGTGATGTATGTAATTTCAGTGTTGTGCTTGGAATTATGTCATCAGTGAATCATGAACCTGCCGGTTAAATATCTACGGTGTTCCTATCAGTATAGCTTGTCCTCCACTGGAACGCTAAGGATGTTCTAGGATGTTCAGTGAATAATTCAAGTATTTCTCATGAATGGCTTGTCCTTCTCGTTCACTTGAATTAGTCAAATGGCACATCTATAACTAGCTAACCTAAGAAGTTGTTGTGTTATAACTTAATACCACTAGCGAACCTAAGAAGTTGCTAATTTGTGGTTTATTATGTACTATCATGGAGTCAATTGAGTAATTCATGTATTCCTCATTAATGGCTTGTCATTCTGGTTTGCTTGAATTAATCAATTGTCATGAATACCAGCAGCTAACCTAAGAAGTTGTTGTGTGATGATTTATATACATCAGACCTACCGGGTTGACTTGCTAGTAACATGGAAGTTAATTGTTGTAAGGTAGCATTTCCAATACTTGTCCAATATAACACATATGGGATCCTCAAACTGAAGGGTACTTTTTTATTATTGTCTTAATCTATCTGCAAATAATCGTTTAACTAGACTAGTTATCAATCTAAGCTCACATCACAAGCTATCTCATGTTATCCTATTCTAAACAACAACTTCACTCTTTTATTTTGTTTCCTAATTATTAAAACTGTTAGTGGGATCGATACTTGGACTGAAACTGAGAAAACTATAATTCGACCATTAATACTTGGGTGTATAATATTAATCCAATCACGAAAAAGTGCGAATCAACTTTTCCCCCTTTCTTTGTGAGACAAGTCATCGACATCACTAGGAAAGAAAACCCTTCCACAAACATCCAGTAGTAACATGCCAATCCCAAGAAACTTTGGATCTCTGTCACATTTTAAGGTCATTTCCCACTACATCTTGGCAGGATCCAGAACTATCCCCTGCTCTAACAATGCATGTCCAAGGAACTTAACCTCCTTCATCCAAAATTCACATTTGCTCCTCTTCGCATACAACATATGCTCCCTTAGGGTTTGTAGCACCAATATGATGTGTTGCGCATGCTCCTCATTTGTCCTTGAATAGATCAAAATGTCATCAATGAAGAAAATAACAAACACATATAAATAAGGCCTAAACACCTAATGCATTAGGTCTATAAAAGTTGTAGGGGCATTCATCAAACTAAAAAGAATCACTATATACCTAAAGTGATCATACCTTATGTGAAAAGTAGTCTTAGGAATCCTCCTCCTTGGTTCTTATCTGTAAGCTATCTTGTACGAAGGTCAATCTTATAGTAACACTTGGAACCCTGAATTGTTCAAACAAATCATTGATCCTTGGTAAATAGTACCTATTCTTTACCGTCACCTGATTTAACTTTGTATAACCTATAATCCATACATAGCCTAAGCATCTAATCATGTTTCTTCACAAAGAGAACTGGTGCTTTCCCAAGGTGAAGCCCAAATACGAATAAACCAATAGCCAACAGTTGGTCCAATTGCTTCCTTAGCTCCTTCAACTCCAAAGGTGTCATTTGTTAACGGGCAATGGATGTGGGTTCAATACTAGAAAATAAATTAAAGGTAAACTTGATCGCTCTCAATGGGGGTAATCTAAGTAAGTCTTATAGAAACACATCCATAAAGTCTGACACCAAAAATATTGAGTCAGACTGGGGTTCATCTCGTTCCTTTCCCATTAAACTGGCTAGGAAAACTCTAACTACTCTCTGCCTTAGCTTTCAAGAATTAGTTGCTTGTAATGGGTGGGAAGAATTTCACTCATTTGTGAAGCTGAATGATACCCCTCTTGGTGGTTGGAATACAACCCGTTTCCAAAAGTAGTCCATCAAAGCATGAACATACAGCAATAAATTAAACCCAAATTTCACATTATATCCCTTCATATCAAGTGCCAACAAGTCTATGTTCAATTCATGCCCCTAATCTGAAGCACATAGTCTTTACATATCCTACTTGTATCCAACCATTTCCCAAGAATGAGTGAAACCAAGATCAAATATAATATGTGCCCCATAATTATAGAGCAGAACAACCACAACTACATTGGAAGTTTCTTCATTCAGTTGGTTCATGACAAAGACTCGACCTTGGTTGTTACTATCTAGTGCTACCACTACTAGGTTCTTCTGTTGCGGTGGTTTATGTGGTGTGGGCTTGTTTAGATTTGGTTGTCCCACAACTTCAGTATTTTGCTGATACTATATCCAACTAGGTTGTCCTTGAGGAGGAAAGCTTGGAAACTTGTTCCCGATATTCCCCCATTCCTCCACACACAAAACATGGTTATGGATCTAGTCCTATTTTTTTTGTTTTAAACCGCCAGCTCCTCATGCTTACTCTCTTGGAAGTTGGTTAATTTATCAAGGAATTCACAAGTGTAGGAAAGATATCATGTTTGTAACTCAGTCAATTATTGAGGTCATCTACTCAGGAAAAATGATTGGTTCAAGGGTTGATAGGCAAAAGAAAATAGAAACATTGAATTTTTGAGAGTTTGGTTGTAGCAATTATCAACTAAAAAATAATAATTAAAGGAAAGACCGATTAATCAGTAGAGTTCAGCTCACCATGAACATGTATTTTGACCCAATTTCTATACATCACTTGAGATTGTACTTAAACACACTCAAATGAGAAATATTTGATTAACACCCAAATGTAAATAGTAAATGTATATTCAAGTCAATTGATATAATTTTGACAGAATTAAATTCACTTAGATTGCAGTAATTCCAATAATTACCCGTGCCAGACTTAATTGTCTATGCGTAAGAAAGAAGATATACATATTGAAAGTGTTTTAAACTTAATCATTCAAATAGCCAAAATATCTCTCCTTCCGTTTTAGTTTTTGTTGATCACTTGATATTTGATTTATCTTTCCAATTCTGCAAATTTTTTTTAATAGTTAAACGTGTGGAATAAAAAAAAACCTAAGAAAATTAAAAAATCAAGCAAGGAAAACTGATTTCTTATTTTATTCTTTACGTCTCTCATCCTATCAAGCTGGAAAACAACTACTCACTCATAATAGCACTGAAAATAAAAGCAATTAAACAATACATAATTGTAATTGCAAGCAAAGAAAACATGCATTGAAATTGCAAGTGAAAGTAAATACTTTCAATTGAATTGCAATAATGTAAACTGTTCACAAAGAAAGACTTGAAAGTAATAGTGTCGCAAGAATTAAAGAACTTGAATTCGAACAAAGCTTGTAATTGAAAGAATGGAAAGAACTGCCCCCCTCTCTTGGCTAGGCTTGGGTATTTATATGAGATTCTCTGCTAAAAATCCTCTCTTTTATCTACCAATCACGACCTTTAAAATGACTCAGTAGATTTACTTTCCTTAGGAGTCTTCACAGTAGAATTATAGTAACCAACTAGTAGGAAGCACAAAATGACCTATCGGTAAAACTATTCAATGTTTTGCACGAATTGGTTGATCTTCTCTTCTACTTGTAAAACATCTTTCTATTTCCAACCTATCGATATAACATTTCTCACCTATACATAGAACAGGTCTTTATTTACTTCTATCGATAGGATTCTACTGGTAGAAAAACTTTTGCCTCTAGTTGAACCAATAGAAGACCTACCAGCATAACATTCTTTTTCTTCAATTATGTTTGTACTGCTTTTGGCTTGATTCCTAAATCTCCTAAATCATCCCCCAAGTCCTCTATAGCATTGAAACATATGCAAAGCCTTGTTTTTATATTAGTTCACCTACAAACACCAATTTTCACCATAAAATATAAAACTAAACTATAAAAAAGGAATTAAGTAACTAATATAGCTAAGATGAATGCTATGAGGCCTATAATATGCAATATTATACTCTCATCATACCCCCAACTTAAACTTTGCTAGCCCCTTAGCAAATTGAAGAGAAACAAACATAAAAAATCTTAACATTACACTATAGATTCCTAAGCATATTCCATCACATAACAAGTTTCATCAAATTGAAATCCATATGCTTAAAGGATAAAAGGCACACCAATGGAATTAAAAAGACTACACATAACTATCTTTGCTATGCTTTTGGGTATAAAAGGACAAAATATAATAGCCTTCTACCTAGGTTCTTCTACTAGTCTATCACTACCCAAAAGAAATCATCCTAAGGTTCTTCTAAAATCTATGCACTAACTATACCAGAAAAATCAAAAGAAAACATAAAAAGTAGGGAAATAAGTCCTAGAATCCATCACTCGGAATCAAAAGCATCCCCCTCATCATCATCTATATCCTCCTCCTTACTACTCTCCATGGCCACATTGAGAGGTGTAGTAGGTATTGATTCAAATTACTCTGTCAACGGATTTGTATTATACACCCAAGTATAAGTGGTCGAATTGCAATTTTATCGGTTTAAGTTCAAGATCAATCCCACAAAGAGTTTTAATAATTAGGAAATAAAATGAAAATAGTGCAATTGTTGTTTAAAATAGGACAACATAAGATAGCTTGTGATGTGAGCTTAGATTGATAACTAGTCTAATTAAATGGTTGTTTGTAGATAAATTGTGAAAAGTCAATAATATAAAAAGTACCCTTTAGTTTAAGAATCTCATATGCTAAATGTTGGTTAAATATTGGAAATACTACCTTACAGCAATTAACTTTCATGTCATTGGAAAGTCAATCGGTAGGCCTGATGTATATAAACCTTCACACAACAACTTCTTAGGTTAGCTGGTAGTATACGTAACAATTGACTAATCCAAATAAACCAGAAGGATGATCCATTCATGAGGTATATTTGAGTTACTCAGTTGACCATATGATAGTAAGTATGTGCATAATAAACCATAACACAACAACTTCTTAGATTAGCTAATGGTATTAATAGATCATCATACAACAACTTCTTAGGTTAGCTAGTCATATATATGTGTCAATTGACTAACCCTAATAACCCATAAGGACAAGTCATTCATGAAAATTATTTGAATTACTCAATTGAAAATATTATATTATGTATCAGTTAAATAACCGTAATAACCCAGATGGTCGAGTGATTCATGATGTAAAACTTGGGCAATTTAACCTTTTTACAAAAAGGGCAAAACGGTAATTTGTCGCTACAGTATGGGTTAAAAACTTAAATTTTTCTAGATCTTAGATGATGAAACAGACCTCACTGTTGGATTCGTGTCAGAAAATCTAGTTACCCTGTCAAATTTTACCGAATTCTGAGATAGTCGAATTTTTTACATTTTACGAGGCGGTCGAGTCTCGGGTGACCCAATAACAATATTTTTGATTAAATTTCAAAATTTGGAAAATTATTTAAGGTAATTTAAAATAACAATATTTTAAATTTAAACGGAGACAAAATTTAATTTTTTCGGGGCGAAACAGACCCAAAAAAAATAGGGCCGTGTGGCACGTTGTGGGCAAAGTATTAAGAAATATAAATAGGGGAAAAATTAGATTTTTCTCCCATTCTTTTGTAGAGCCGTTAGCAGATAAAGAAGATAGGGAAATAGAGAAAGTTCTCTACCTTCTCTCTACGATCTACGACACCACGGTGCTTGAATCCACTCGGGCCAAGAAGGAAAGTTGTTCTCCTCGATGTGGGCTACAAAACCATACCAAGGAGGTCAGTTTTGGGTGAGATTCCAAGGACGGCATTTTTGGGAGGAGAAGATTCTAGCTTGAATCGGGTTCTTGGAGCTTCCCAACGTGTTCTTTATGTTCAAGAGGTAGGGTTCCTTCCTACTCGGGTTTATTTTGTAACCTAAGATGTTTTGTGTAATGGGTAGGTTGATAGAGATATATATCACTTGTCTATGGATGTGGA
Organism: Ilex paraguariensis; assembly: GCA_963454935.2. NCBI lineage: Eukaryota > Viridiplantae > Streptophyta > Magnoliopsida > Aquifoliales > Aquifoliaceae > Ilex > Ilex paraguariensis. Next base: position 257,148 of record CAUOFW020010169.1, read on the forward strand.
GTTGATGGACTTGATTTATTTGGTGAATTGGGTGTGGAAATTGACCTAATTTAAATTGAATTCCTAGCTTGGAATTGGTATGTGGTAATTACTTGTGTAATTCCATTGAACTTGATATTATGTGGGCATGTTATGTGTTTTAATTATGCGTTCATGAACAAAGTGTGTTATTGGGACATATATGAGGAAATAACATGCTTGTGAATTATTGTTGGAAACGAAATGTTGATGTATGCTCATTGATATATCGACATTGTGATGAAATTGGTGATAAATTACATGACATATGTATACATGTGGTTAAAGTTGCTTATATGACATTTCATTACATGTGAGCATGACATTGAGATAAAATGGTGCATTACATTGCATTTGCACGGGAGCATCACATCCTTGTGCATAAGGCATGGGTGTGGGTATGGGTGCGTGCATGGCTTGGTCAAACACCAATCTTGGTGGTTGACGAGTGGGCTCGGGAAAGTTGGATTGAATATCCGGCTAAGTCGTACGGTTGCATGAAAAAGAATTGGGTCGGGGTTAGCAAGAAGGGCTAGACTATCCCTCGGGTGTGTAGCCTGGTGTTCGGTTACACATATTTGTTGGTATAAGAGCCCATAAAGTGTGTCGATGTACGCGTAACCGTTGGTGGAAGTCCATGAATTCTGTGTCGGTTAGGTGACCGTTGGTGTAAGTCCATAAATACCCACCCCAAGAAAGACCCAGAGATTTTAAATAGTCATTGGGTGTGTAACACAAATGGAGGGGGCTTGAAAAGTCGGATTTTGATACTCATTGCATGACATAGGGTGAAGATCTAGAAAAGCTCGGTTTTATACACATTGGCATTGCATGTGTTGTGGAGCCGGGAAGGGTTCGGATAAATTGCATGAATGGATATCATTTCATTTCATGGCATAACATGTTAGATTCCAACTTTGATTTGCTTAAATCTTGGGTAGAATGATATTTGCTGGAAAATGTTTGTGAAACCCCGGAAAAATTTGAACTTTTTCTTAAAAATAATGGCAAAATGGTAATTTGCCATCCTAATGCGTATTTAAATTACATATTTTTATAGAGCTCGGATGGGACAATGGACCTTACCATTGGATTCGCAACGCGAAATCTAGCTGCCCTATCAATTTTTGTCGAATTTTGAGATAGTCAAGTTTTTTACGTTTTTCGAGGCGAGGGGCGTCTGGTGACCCCCAAAAACGAAATTTTAATAAAAATTTTGAAATTTGAAAAATTTTTAAATAAAGTTCATATAAAATATTTTGAGTTTAAACCGGTACAAAATAAATCATTTCGGGGCAAAAACGGACCCGAATCAATGAGGGACACATGGCGCGAGTCGGGCCAAGTATTGGAAAGTATAAATAGGGGCTAAATCAGATATTTTGCTGAAGGATCTCTGCATTTCAGCTGGTTCCAACGTGTGAGAGCAAGAGGGAGACAAAAAGGGAGAAAACAAATCCTCTTTCGCAAATTCTCGGAGTTCCGTCACTCGGATCAACTCGGACCAAAAGCCAAAGTTCATCTCCTCGACGAGGGCTACGCGTACGTACCAAAAAAAGTGGATTTCACCGAAGATCCAAGAGGAGACTTTGGGCAAAATCAAAGCTTTGAGGTTGATTTGGTGTTATAGAAGTTCTTAAACTTGTATTGAGGTAGGGTTTCCTCCTACCTTGGTTTTATTCTTACCTTAAGTGGGCTTTTAGTGGCTGAAATTGGTTTATATGTGGGCTGTCCAAATGGACTGTTTTGGTGCTGAAATTGGGGCTATTTTGTGCACTAATTAAGGGCTATTTTGTGCACCAATTAAGGGCTGTTTTGTGCACTAATTAGGGACTGTTAAGGGGCTAAATTTGGGCTGTTTAAGGGGCTGTTAAAGGGCTGAATTATGGACTGTTTTTAGGCCATGTTATGGACTGAAATTATGACTGTTTTTGGACTATTTTTGCGGACTATTTTTAGGCTATTTTGTGGGCTATATACAGGCTGTTATATGGTGGTTTGTATGGGCTGTTTTGTGGTTTAGATAAGAGCCGTTACGTGGGCTATTACATGGGCCGTTATGTGTTATATTATGCCTTAATGATTAGGTGTGTTATTAGCCTAAAAGTTGTGATATCACTTGCCTATGATTATGAAAGTGAAATTATGGACTTATGACATGATTTATGATTGGAAATGCAATTGTTGGTATATGCATGTTATGATAATTGAATTTGTGACAAATATGGTATCTATATGCTTAAAACATAACTTATCATGATATGTTGAGATTGTTCATATGTCATTCATAGCATATTGAACACTGTATCATTGTGCATAGAGGTATCACATTCATGGGCATAAGTCATGAGTGTGGGTGTGTGAGATGCATGGTTGATCAAACACCTTGTTTGGTGGTTGGTATGTGGGTTCGAGAAAAAGTGGATCGAAGATCCCCTTTGAGTCGCATGGTTGCATGGAAGAAAACTTGTGTTGGGTATAGCAAGTAGGGCTAGACTCTCCCTCGAGTGCAAGACCTGGCGACTTGGTTATACACTCCCCTGTGGTGAAATTTCAAAAAAGTGTAGTATGGTATACGAAACTGGCGGTATAAAATCCAAAATCCGTTGCCTAATAAGACACAAGTTTTTGATTTATGAGAAAATACTCATTTAATGAGTACTATCCAATAATGATCTGATTTATAAAACGCATGATTTTTTATTCAAAGGGATCATTGGATGTATTTCCGTCGAAGACGGGTCATTACACATTGGCATTGCATTGTGCTGTGGAAGTCAGTGAGGACTTGGGTTTAAGTGCATGAGTGAGTATCATCTTATTTCATGGCATGACATGGTTGCATTTCAACATTGAATGCATATTCTTGTATGAATAGTTGTTAAATGTTAAATGTTGCTTATAAACATTGCATATGCATTTAAGGTGGGGAGTAGCCCTAGTAGGAGTTTTTCTCTACTGGGCGTTGGCTCACCCTATACGGGAAACATTTCAGGTACGGGTCATACGCTGGGGGACGACACTTACTTGGGCACTTAAGGAGGAAAAAAAGCCGACTTGTGGCTTTCAATCCATTTCTTTTGTAAAATTAGACTTGTAATTAAATTTTGGCATGTAATGTGTAAAGGAATTGTGATAGAATCTATATCGACTATTTTAATATAATCTTGCATGTTTGTAAGAATATGGATAATTGGACCCGGTGTGGCCAATGTTTACTTATAAATGGACCCGGTGTGGTCATTGTTGAATATATGACCTCGGATGGGTCTTGTTATTATATAATGCACAGGTTGTGTTTTGAGTAGAGTTCTCCTTACAAAGGAGACTCTGCCCAAATTTTTAATAAAGGATGGACCCCGGTAAATGGGGCATAACGTTGAGATATCTAGTTCACGGGGATTTCGCGGGTTGATGAGTAATCAACGGACCCCCGAATTTTGGGGTGTCACAGCTTGGTATCAGAGCTTAGGTTATCCGATTTACCTAGGGCTTGTTGGGCATTGGGACTAGACCATTGCATGCATTGTGCATCTCATCTTATGCGTTTAAATTGTTACATGTTTTGTGCAACGTGTTATATGAAACATGATTACTTGCTAGGTGATTATGTGAATGATATACATGGTAAAATGTATATGGAAAAGACACTAAGGTTAGAAAACATAACCTTGGGAGTCGAAAAAAAAAATGAACGAAATAGTTCAAGTTTAAATGTTTTCTAGTGGATGGTATAGACTCTACTAGGAAAACAATAGGATAAAATCTCAATGTTTCAAGTTTGATCCGTACATTAGAATGTTATTTGATGTGAATATTCTATTGTCATTTGACATGTGTGTAGATGGCAACAAGAGGAAGAGGACGCGGCCGAGGTCGAGGCGGTGGGCAGAACAACCAACCACCACCTACTGCTAACCAACAAGCCTTCATAGAGGCTCTTGGTGCTGTAGTTGCCACTATCACACAGACGGGTACAAGTGGAGGCCAAGGAGGCTCCAGTCATCTCTAGAAGTTCAAGGCACATCAACCACCGATCTTCATGGGAGGGGCGGACCCGATGATAGCTGATCATTGGTTCCGGCAGGTTGACAAGATCTTGAGGGCAATGGAGATCACCTCTGATGCCACCAGGATAACTCTAGCTACATTCTAGTTGGAGGGGGAATCCCAAGTATGGTGGGATTGGGTGAAAGACTCCAAGAACTTGGAGGCCATGACATGGGTAGAGTTCAAGGAACTCTTCATGGGGAAATACTTCCCGGCAGTTGTGAGTCATGCGAAGGCCTAGGAGTTCCTAGATTTGAGGCAAGGAACGATGTTCGTGATGGAATACGTGGCTAAATTCACTGAGTTAGCACGTTTCGCTAACCAATATGTGGCCACAGATATGGCCAATGTTAGGAAATTTGAGGATAGGCTGAAGTTATCCATCCAGGGTAAGATTATGGGTCTTCTCCTACAAGATTTTGATTTGATGGTCACCACAGCCATGGCCATTGAGAGAGAGCTGGATGACGCAAGGAGCATCTGGGAGTCTGGTGTAAAAGACAAGAAGAAGGAGGGTCAATCCTCTTCTTCTAGCTCGAGGAAGAAGCAGAGGACTTCTACTTCACTAGGGTTTTAGGGACAGGGTCGCAATTATCAAGGCCAAGGCCAAGGTCAATCCTCCAAAGGAGGGAGACATCAGAGGTCTTCCTACCAGGCTGGCTAGAGGACTTGCTATCATTGCCACCAACTGGGTCATATTAAGAGGGATTGTCCTCAGAGGCAGGGATCGCAAGGTCATGGGTCATCACAGTCTCAAACTTTCGTGGGGCAACCACAGACGCAGTATGCTCCTCACTACCCTACTATGGGTCAAGGCAACCAGTACCAATTCCAGGGTGCAACACAAGGCCCTACTACTTCTCGTGCGGGGACACCGCAAGCTGGCCAGATAGGCCAAGGCATGGGTCGAGGACGAGGCCAGGGCTCACAAGCTGGGACTATAGGGACTCAAGGGCGTGTCTACGCCATTATGCCACAGACTGAGCCGGTAGATCCGTTGGTGATACAGGGTACATTCTTACTCTCTCGGTTGTGGGCTAAAGTATTGTTCAATTCTGGTTCATCTCATTCATTTATTGCTGCATATTGTCTGGATGACTTGGGCTTAGAGGTTGAGACCTTAGTAGAGTCGTTGCATGTGAGTTCTCCCCTAGGTGTTGGGGTGAGAATTGATCAGATATGTCTGGGTTGTGAGTTAGAGATCTCAGGGATTTTACTCACCGTAGACCTTAGGGTCATGGACATTTCATAGTTTGATGTAATCCTTGGGATGGATTAGTTGACAGCACACTGAGTCATCATTGATTGTGATCGGAAGAGGGTCACGACTTATACGCCTGATGGTGTTTGTTTCAAGTTTCAGAGGGAGAAACAGTATGCTTTACCCCAAGCCGTGTATGACTCTAGATGGCACAAACAGTTGAATGGTTGGCTTGCTAGCCTTACCTTGGAGGACGAGGTGAGGCAGGAGTTCGGTCTACCTCGGGTTGTGTGCGAGTATGAGGATATTTTTTCGGATGAACTACTGGGATTACCTCCACATAGGGATATAGGCTTCACTATTGAGTTGTATCCAGGTACATCGCCTATCTCTATGACTCCGCATCAGATGGCACCAACTGAGTTGCAAAAACTCAAGGTGCAATTGTAAGAATTGTTGGACAAGGAGTTTTTTAGACTGAGCACTTCACCATGGGACGCTCCGGTCTTGTTTGCTAAAAAGAAGAAAGATAAGAATCTTCGATTGTGTATTGATTACCGATAATTGAATAGGGTCACTATCAAGAATAGGTACCCTTTATCGAGAATTGATGACTTGTTCGATCAGCCAAGAGGGGCACGGGTATATTCCAAGATAGATCTTCGTACCGGTTACCATCAGTTGAGGGTTAGGGTGGAAGATACCCCTAAGATGGCATTCAGAATGCGGTATGGGCATTTCGAGTTCACAGTGATGCCATTTGGGTTGACGAATGCTCCAGCGGCATTCATGGACCTCATGCACAGGGTGTTCCAACCCTATTTAGATCAATTTGTTGTAGTTTTTGTTGATGACATCTTGATCTACTCCAAGTCTGAGGAGGAGCATGAGGGTCACTTGAGGATTGTTCTCCAGACATTGAGAGAGCATCAATTGTACGCCAAGTTCGGCAAGTGTGAATTTTGGCCTACAGAGGTAAAGTTTTTGGGGCATATAGTATCAACTTCAGGTGTATCTGTGGACCTGCAGAAGGTTGAGGCAGTTATGAATTGGGAGAGACCGAAGTCAGTTTTTAAGATACGTAGTTTCTTGGGATTGCGGGGTACTACCGACAATTTATTGAGGATTTCTCCTGATTGGCTGCGCCTATGACGAAGTTGACCCGGAAAGAGGTCAAGTTTGTGTGGAATGATTCTTGTGAGAATGCATTCCAGGAGTTGAAAAGGAGGCTTACTTCGGCTCCTATTCTGATAGTTCCAGAACGGGGACAGAGGTACACAATCTATTGTGATGCCTCAAAGGACGGGCTGGGATGTGTTTTGATGCAGTCCGGGAGGGTAATAACTTATGGTTCTTGACAGCTAAAGAATCACGAGCAGAATTACCCCAAACATGACATGGAGTTAGTGGCCATTGTCTTTGCCTTGAAGGCTTGGCGTCACTACCTGTATGGCGGGCAGTTTGAAGTGTTTTCGAACCACAAGAGTCTGAAGTATATTTTCACTCAACGGGACCTCAACATGAGGCAACGCAGGTGGATGGAGTACCTAGAGGACTACAACATCATTTTGCATTACCATCCCAGTAAGGCAAACGTGGTGGCTGATGCACTTAGCCGGAAGTCGCGAGGAGTTATGGCTAGTATGGCTTCCCGGGAGTGGAGGATGCTTGAGACTGTGGGACAGTTCGAATTATGTTATATGGGTCAGGCTCAGGGTACTTTGGGGAGTTTGGTGGCTACGCTGTCTCTACTGAGCAGGGTGATTGAGTCCTAGGGACAAGATACCGAGTTAGTGTTTATTAGGGACCGAGTACAGTTGGGTACGAGTGATGAAGGCAGGGTCATTCACACAGATGGTAGTCTTCGATTTAGGGGACGGATTGTGGTTCCCTAGTCTGCGGAGCTTAGGGAGAAGATCCTCAGGGAATTTCATTGCTCCCGTTTTGCGGTTCATCCAGGGAGCACGAAGATGTATCATGATCTTCGTCGCCAATATTACTAGAGTGGAATGAAGAGGCAGGTTGGCGATTTTGTCAGTCGATGTCTCACGTGTCAGCAGGTTAAGGCTGAACACCATAGACCAGCAGGTTTACTCCAACCTTTGGAGGTAGCTGAGTGGAAGTGGAAACATATCACGATGGATTTTGTGACCCATTTGCCACGGACATCACGAGGTCATGATGCGGTGTGGGTGATAGTGGACCGGCTTACTAAGTCGGCACACTTTTTAGCTGTGCGGATCACCTTCACACTGGAGGAATTCTATAGGTTGTATATGCAGGAGATTGTCCGGCTGCATGGAGTACCTATATCTATTGTATCGGACCGAGATCCCAGGTTTACGGCTCATTTTTGGAAGAGTTTCCAGCGAGCCATGGGGACACAGTTAATGATGAACACTGCTTTTCATTCCTAGACGGACAGTCAGTCTGAGAGGACTATCCAGATTTTAGAGGACATGCTACGGGCATGCGTCCTAGATCTCAAGGGTAGCTGGGAAGATCACTTACCCTTGGTGGAGTTCGCATACAATAACAGTTACCAGGCGAGCATACAGATGGCACCCTATGAGGCGCTATATGGGAGGCCATGTCGTTCTCCGTTTGTTGGATAGAGGTAGGAGAGAGGTCTTCTACGGGTCCGGAATTGGTTAGAGACACCTCGGAGAAGGTGGACTTGATTCGGAAGCGTCTTCTCACGGCTCAAAGCCGGCAAAAGAGCTATGCTGATAGACGGCGGCGACCTCTAGAGTTTGAGGTAAGAGATCATGTCTTCTTGAAGGTTATGCCTAAGAGAGGAGTGGTCCAGTTTGGTAAGCGGGGGAAGCTGTCGCCGAGATACATCGGACCCTTCGAGGTACTTGAGAGAGTGGGTACAGTTGCTTACGGTTGGCATTATCGCCAAATCTATCGGGTGTTCATGCAGTATTCCATGTCTCTATGCTTCGGAAGTATACTCCAGATCCGACACATGTGGTGGATTGGGGTGAGTTGACTGTTGATGTGGATGGGACCTTCGAGGAGGGACCGGTGGGCATCATAGATAGCCGGGAACAGGTTTTGCGAGGCAAGACCGTGCGGCTAGTGAAGGTGTTGTGGCAGCATCGAGGAGTAGAAGAGGCGACATGGGAGCGCGAGAACACTATCCGTACAAATTACCCTTTCTTGTTTGAGGATGGAGGTACATTGTTATGGTCATTTAGCATTAATTGACTGTTGCATATGCATGTGATTGTATGTGCATGTGTATGTGAATTTCGGGGACGAAATTCTTTTAAGGGGGAAGAATGTGAAACCCAGGAAAAATTTGAATTTTTTATGAAAAAGGGCAAAATGGTAATTTTTCATCTTAATGCGTATTTAAAATACATATTTTTATAGAGCTCGGATGGGACAATGGACCTCACAGTTGGATTCGCATCGCGAAACCTAGCTGCCCTGTCAATTTTCGTCGAATTTCGAGATAGTCGAGTTTTTTGCATTTTTCGAGGCGAGGGCGTCCGGTGACCCCCAAAAATGAAATTTTAATAAAAATTTTAAAATTGAAAAATATTTTAAATAAAGTTCATATAAAATATTTTGAGCTTAAACTAGTACAAAATAAATCGTTTCGGGGCAAAAACGGACCCGAATCAGTGAGGGACACGTGGCGCGACTCGGGCCAAGTATTGGAAAGTATAAATAGGGGCTAAATCAGATATTTTGCTGAAGGATCTCTGCATTTCAGCTGGTTCCAACGTGTGAGAGCAAGAGGGAGAGAAAAAGGGAGAAAACAAATCCTCCTTCGCCGATTCTCGGAGTTCCGTCGCTCGGATCAACTCGGACCAAGAGCCAAAGTTCATCTCCTCGATGAGGGCTACGCGTACGTACCAAAAAGAGTGGATTTCACCGAAGATCCAAGAGGAGACTTTGGGAAAAATCAAAGCTTTGAGGTTGATTTGGTGTTATAGAAGTTCTTACACTTCTATTGAGGTAGGGTTCCCTCCTACCTTGGTTTTATTCTTACCTTAAGTGGGCTTTTAGTGGCTGAAATTGGTTTATATGTGGGCTGTCCAAATGGACTGTTTTGGTGCTGAAATTGGGGCTGTTTTGTGCACTAATTAAGGGCTATTTTGTGCACTAATTAGAGACTGTTTTGTGCACTAATTAGGGACTGTTAAGGGCTGAATTTGGGCTGTTTAAGGGGCTGTTAAAGGGCTGAATTATGGACTGTTTTTAGGCCATGTTATGTATTGAAATTGTGACTGTTTTTGGACTATGTTTGCAGACTGTTTTTAGTCTATTTTGTGGGCTATATATGGCTGTTATATGGTGGTTTGTATGGCTGTTTTGTGGTTTAGATAAAAGCCGTTACGTGGGCTATTTCATGGGCCGTTATGTGTTATATTATGCCATAATGATTAGGTGTGTTATTAGCCTAAAAGTTGTGATATCACTTGCCTATGATTATGAAAGTGAAATTATGGACTTATGACATGATTTATGATTGGAAATGCAATTGTTGGTATATGCATGTTATGATAATTGAATTTGTGACAAATATGGTATCTATATGCTTAAAACATAACTTAGCATGATATGTTGAGATTGTTCATATGTCATTTATAGCATATTGAACATTGTATCATTGTGCATAGAGGCATCATATTCATGGGCATAAGTAATGAGTGTGGGTGTGTGGGATGCATGGTTGATCAAATACCTTGTTTGGTGGTTGGTATGTGGGTTCGGGTAAAAGTGGATCAAACATCCCCTTTGAGTCGCATGGTTGCATGGAAGAAAACTTGTGTTGGGTATAGCAAGTAGGGCTAGACTCTCCCTCGGGTGCAAGACCTGGCGACTTGGTTATACACTCCCCTGTGGTGAAATTTCATAAAAGTGTAGTATGGTATACGAAACCGGCGGTATAAAATCCAAAATCCGTTGCCCAACAAGACACAAGATTTTGATTTATAAGAAAATACTCATTTAATGAGTACCATCCAATAATGATCTGATTTATAAAACGCATGATTTTTTATTCAAAGCGATCATTGGATGTATTTCCGTCGAAGACGGGTCATTATACATTGGCATTGCATTGTGTTGTGGAAGTCAGTGAGGACTTGGGTTTAAGTGCATGAGTGAGTATCATCTTATTTTATGGCATGACATGGTTGCATTTCAACATTGAATACATATTCTTGTATGAATGGTTGTTAAATGTTAAATGTTGTTTATACACATTGCATATGCATTTAAGGTGAGGAGTAGCCCTAGTAGGAGTTTTTCTCTACTGGGCGTTGGCTCACCTTATACGGAAAACATTTCAGGTACGGGTCATACGCCGAGGGACGGCACTTACTTGGGCACTTAAGGAGGAATAAAAGCCGACTTGTGGCTTTCAATCCATTTCTTTTGTAAAATTAGACTTGTAATTAAATTTTGGCATGTAAGGTGTAAAGGAATTGTGATAGAATCTATATCGACTATTTTAATATAATCTTGCATGTTTGTAAGAATATGGATAATTGGACCCAGTGTGGCCAATGTTTACTTATAAATGGACCCGGTGTGGTCATTGTTGAATATAGGACCTTGGATGGGTCTTGTTATTATATAATGCACAGGTTGTGTTTTGAGTAGAGTTCTCCTTACAAAGGAGACTCTGCCCAAATTTTTAATAAAGGATGGACCCCGGTAAATGGGGCATAACGTTGAGATATCGAGTTACTCGGTATCCACGGACATTCTGCGGTTTGATGAGTAATCAACGGACCCCCGGATTTTGGACATTAAATGAGTATAAATTGTAGTAGATTGGACCTCAATCGGGCCAAATGGTAAAACGTACACAAGTGAAACATATGGGTTATAATCCCGATTAAGGGGATATGATAGACGTGAAGTCGGATTCTCCAACAATCATGGGTATTTTTGCCGGTTGACGGGTGGTCAATAGTTGACCAAAGGACCCCGATTTTATGGGCATCACACATAAGGATCATTTAAGTTATTCATCTGGCAATATTATAATATGTATCAATTAAACAACCGTAATAACCTAGAAGGTCGAGCTATTCATGAGGATCATTTAGGTTATTCATCTGGCAATGGTATAATATGTATCAGTTAAAAACCATAATAACCCAGAAGGTCAAGCCATTCATGAGGATCATTTAGGTTATTCATCTGACAATGATACCATGCTACAAGAGAACATCCTCAGTGCTCCTAGAGGTCAAGCCATGCCGTTGGAACACCATAGATATTTAATTGGCAGGCTGATGATTCATTGATGACATAATTCTAGGCACAATACCCAATTACATACACCAGTGTATCATGCATGAAGTTTATATATATATATATATATATATATATAATAAGCTTAATAAAACATTTCATTCTAGAAATTAACCAATATTATACATATGTATACCGTTCATTGAATGATATAAGTAACTACTCACACCCCATTACTACAAACAAGCAAGGAGTGCAGATAGTTTTTATTTTAACAGTAAATACAAATTAGACTCGGACACTTCTTTCACAATGAACAACTAAAATACAACCAACTTTATTATCAGTTAAGACAAAAAAGTGGTGGCAGTTCAACTAACTGAATATAAAGATAAAATAGAAATGTAGAAATACAGAGTTTCGGTTGGAGAGTAGATCGCACCAGATCTGGAATATTTCTATGAATTTTTTCTTTTTTCTCTTTTTATTTTCTTTCCTGGAGCTCCATTCTCTGGCCTTGCCCGACTATTCAAGAAGACCATGCATGGGGTATTTATAGCAAAGTAGGAAGCATGAGGTGGAGGTTGAAGGTGAGCCGCCAAGGGCCATAGTCCAGACAGTGGTGCCTTGCGGAAATTTTGATCATGATTATCCTGTTGTGCTGTCTTTTCTTGGTTGATTCACACTTTGATCGCTTGATCTTTCAAGCTTTAACAGATTATGCCTTTTAGTTTGCAATACTTCTGCCTCAAAACATGAAATTTAAGACATTACATAGATAAAATCATAGCTTACACACAAACCCTAATTAACAGTTTTTAACTGTTTTATTTTACTAAGTTAGCTTATTTACTCTATTAATTCACACACTAATTAGGGTTAATCACACTCCCCAACTTAAACTTTACTAGTCCCTAGTAAATTATAAAAACTATTTAACAAAATTAAAATAGAAACAGAGGTAAAACCAATTTTGTAGATCTTTTCACGATTGTATTTAGCATATGCAATAACCCTTTAAACCCCTAGGTGATCCCTAGTGGATGAGTTTTTTCTTGTGAAAGTTTTCAGTGAAACTACCTACAAACTTCAGTAATTAGGAGTTCATACTTCATATTTTTCACAAATAAAATTAAATTAATTTTCCTGTGCATTGCTCGAATACTTCTTTTTTTTATCACTATAAGACTAACACACATTAGTTGTAACATTATCTATATATTTTTATAAAAACTTTTGTGTGTAAGGATTTCTTTATTTAAAAATCACTTAAGAATTATTACCACCTGTCATGGTAGTCTTGATGTCAATCCTCTCCTAGAATACACTTAGCAAAGAATACACATATGTTATAGTGAATGTTTTCTCCAAAACTACATGTGTTTGGAATATTGTTAACAAAGCAAATAATTTCACATGTAGTTAATCAAAAGAGCGGTTATTCGAATAAAATTGGAATTTGACATAATCTCATGAAAAAATATTAACACTATATTAAATATATTATTAACATTTTTCCTTTTTAGGATAGTTAAGGTTAATACAAATGCATGATTTCTAGAATCAAAAGGACTTTTTAAGGTTGTAATGTGGCCAATGGTTTAGGGTTTAAGAAACGACGTCAATGAGATTTAAAAGCTATCATTTTTTTATCATTGTGGCACACCTCATTTTATTCTGTCAAGACTTTGCATGATCATTTTTTTTATTTTTCTTCCATTTTTTACTTTCTTGGCTCTTTTCTTTCTATTTTTCTGTTTGAATTTCTTTCTTGGGTTTTTCTTTTCTTTGAATTGTAAATACCCTTTTCCTTTTCTCTTTGCTTCATTCTACCTTTCTCTCATTTTGTGCTTTTCAATATCATACTGATCTGAAAGAGGGTGCAAGAAAATTATGTAGCAAAGGTAGGTTTAATATATTTTCTTATGTGGCTCGGGCATTTATTTTTTCAGGTTTCAAGAAAAGAATATATATATATATTAAGCTCAATCATGGTTGAGTAGGATATAATTTTGTAAAAGAAATGGTCAAGGCTCAAGATTAATCAAAAATGGCCTAAGATCTTTTCCAGAAATCATACATTAGTATAATCTTTAAATGAAAGTCTAAGGAAGATGTTAACAACATAATTTTATTAGTACTAATAAAAACAAAAATAATGACATTATTCAAAGAAATTTTACGTCTGAATCGATGATTCTTATTTGAGTAGATGCAGGATATCTCTCCAAGAAAGATTGGTGCAAAATATACAATAGGTCTTACATCTCCACTATATATGCAAATATTGTAATATTTCACAAGGTTTTTAATAATAACGAAATCTAACTCTGTTTAAAATAATAAATTTAAAGAAAAAATATTATAAATAATAAATAACTAAAATATGAAAATTTTGCGTGATCAGATTAAGACTATTCTTGCGAAGCATTAGAATATTAACTTAACTCAACTATGAATCATATGAACTAGTCTTCCTAACTTAAAAATATACGTTCCATATTTAATAAAAACAGCACACATAAATTTAAACCAAACAAGTTCAAAACATAAATAAGTTCAAGACATAACATAAAAGTGACTAATTTAAAAGATGAGTGAAAGATAGCAAAGTTTTTGTGTAGAATCTCTAGTCTTTAAGAAGTAGATGGTCCTCCTCCAAAATGCTCTCAAAATATCCTCAACATCTCTGCTTGATTTTTTTAACGCCCCAAATACCCCCTCGGACGGCATTACATTCTAAAACCTTTCACAATCATGAGAGCACTAAATAAATCCATAAATAAGAAATTTTTATCCATCAACCATTGATATTTTAACAAAATTCGGGCAGAGTCTCCTTTGTACGGGGAGCTCTACCACAAAATCCAACCTGTGCAATTCTACTATAATGACCACACCGGGTCCAATTAACTACTATATAATCAATCCATCAAATTTACATGTTAACCCAAAAAAATATGCCCACAATGGCATGTACATTCCCAAAGAATTAAACTATGATAAGCAGCGGAATTTCAAAAGATAACTAGACTTTACAATCTTTCAAAAAAAAACATAGCCTAGTCTAGAACAAAATAGAAGGGCCGCTCTAGGCGTCCACCTCGGGATCTACGCTCCCGTCGATCGGAGTCTCCCAAAGAACGGGCTCCTCGACTCCTGGCTCCTCCTCAAGGATATAGTCTGAAAAATGTTAACAGTAGGGGATGAGCACTAGGCTCTGTAGCAAAATCTTCCCAACTCCAACAAGGTTTATAAAATACAAAACGGGTCGGTCACATTTCATAAATAACATATATGAATTTGAAGTAAAACGGGACATTTTAAATAGATCTCAAGTTTAAGCCATACAGTAGTTAAGGAGAGAAATAAATTAAGTTTAACCATAGCAAACCATTTCCAACATTAAGTCAATTAGGAGGGGCTCCCTCCGATGCATCGTCCCATACCAATGCACCGGCCAAGCCATTCCAGCCAATCATCACATTTATGTTGGTTCATCCCCGTACCATGTATGTTGATTGTTTCTCATGAATCTACCCAACGATTATACCTAGTCCACCCATTTATAATCACAATCACAAGTACTTAGGGAAGGGGCGTCTACCATCCCAATGGCAGTGACGAGTCCCTCCCCAGGAATGGTATACCAACCCTAGTTCGAACTCCAGGCGTACGATAGTGGTCGCATTACCAAATGACAACTCACTACAAGTGCAAGAAACCATCTCCCCCCCCACTGGGTTCAACTGACATTTACACTCTACGGCATATCTCGTAGGTAATCCAAGTCCCTCCCAACCACCATACAATGAGTAAACCAACATATTCTCAATCAATTCACATTTTACCAATTAATCGCAAAATACCCAAATTTCACAAGTAAAGCGTCATAGCAAGATGGAATTAAAATGAGCAAAAGATCAATATAAAGATCATTTTCGTTGAACAATATCGAACACTAAATTTATAAAGTGAGAACCAAGGCAATATATGGAGAAAACTCAATTTTTCTTAAAACCAAGTTTGGAAGATGAAAAAGAGAAATTTAATGGTTACCAAACCATCCCATTATTCAAACATAGCATTTATTACAAGGAGAATTAAGAATCATACAAATCATATCAAATAAATATGGATGGGAGTGGAAAACATATGTATATACATAAACCCTAGCCTCAATGTAAGAAATTAGGAAGAAATCCCCTACCTCTTGGTTGTAGCTTCAATCTAAGACCCAAGATTCAAAATCTTCCTATTCTCCTTCCTTTTCCTCTTAATTTCGTCCTCCTAGGGTTTCTAGAGATTTGGGTGTGAGTGGTTGAGGAATAGAAGCAAAAGAAATGGGTGGAGAAGAGAAAACTTGAGAAATTCGGTTTTGATCTTTATGAGGTGGGAATCTCTCTTGACCTTGGTGTTTTTCTCTCCCTTTTCTCTTCTCTTAGGGCTCTAAGGTATTTAGAGTGGAAGGGAAATGAAGAATGGGAGAAATAGGGCTTGGAATGGGTGTTTTAAAACCCAAAAATCCCGACTTTTACTGTTCATCGTCTGTTTTGGGGGTTTTCCAGACTTACTGTTTTCCTTATTTTTTGATCATGATAAACTTTGAATCTGAAAAAGTGCAAAACATGAAAGTTGTAGATCTAGATGTCTTCTGCATTGTGTCAAAATTTCAGCTCAATCGGACCATTGTAGCAAGAGTTATGACGATTCTACGACAACTGGTCCGGAGTAGGCAATGTACCCGGAGCAGCGCCCCAGCGCCCATTTGGGCGCCCCTTTTCACTTCCAATCCTTCCAACTTTAATCCTAACTTATCCTACATACTTTTCTACATCGACCTAATTAGTTCAAGTTCTTTTATGATTTATTTTGTACATTTTCATACCGAAACTAATCTTTTAACTACTCTTTCCTTGAGTTATACTATTTTATCATTTCAAATGAAATAATTACTGAACACCTATGTTTATTATCTTTTATTTTTTTTTTTTTTTTTATATTTTTTTTTTTACGCATGTGGGGTATTACAATCCACCCCCCTTAAAGAAAGTTTCGTCCTCGAAACTTACCTCCAGTAACGAACAGAAATGGATACTTCTCCCGCATTTCCAGCTCCGGTTCCCAAGTAGCTTCTTCCACTCCATGATGTTGCCACAAGACTTTCACCAATTTGATTACTTTGTTGCGAAGCACTTTCGCCTTGGCGTCAAGAATCTTCACCGGTTGTTCTTCATAGGTTGCTCCGTCTTGAATCTCAATGTCTTCCAAGTCTACGACCGGCGTTGCATCCGATTGACACTTTCTCAACATGGACACGTGAAATACGTCGTGTACTCCAGACAACTGAATTGGTAACCGCAACTGATATGCCGCTTTGCCCACAACTTTGATCACTTCAAAGGGTCCGGTATATCTTGGTGCTAATTTCCCTTCTTGCCAAATCGAAATACTCCCTTCTTGGGGGACACCTTAAGGAATACATAGTCCCCCTCTTGGAATTCTAATGGTCTTCGTCTTCGATCCGCATAGCTTTTCTGTCTACTCTGTGCCGTGCGTAGTCTTTCCCGGATGAGCTGAATTTTCTCTGTAGTCTCCCGAACAATCTCTGGCCCAAACAAGCTACTCTCGCCCGCTTCTAACCAACACGTCGGGGATCTACACGGTCTTCCATACAATGCTTCATACGGTGCCATCCCAATGCTTGCCTGATAGCTGTTGTTATACGCGAACTCCACCAACGGCAAATGGTCACTCCAACTCCCCTTGAAGTCCAACGCACATGCACGTAGCATATCTTCCACAATCTGTATCACCCTCTCAGATTGGCCATCTGTTTGGGGATGGAACGCGGTACTGAAATGTAACTCTGTCCCCATGGCTTGTTGTAGACTTTGCCAAAATCGCGCCACAAACCGAGAGTCACGATCCGACACAATAGAAAGCGGAACTCCATGTAACCGCACTATCTCACGGATATATAACTGGCTCAAGGTCTCGAATGTATCCGTGGTCTTCATACTCAAAAAGTGAGCAGACTTGGTGAGTCTATCCACAATGACCCACACTGCATTATGCCCGCGCGACGTCCGTGGTAAACCCGACACGAAGTCCATAGTAATGTGATCCCATTTCCACTTGGGAATAGGCAAGGACTGTAGGACTCCTCCTGGCCTTTGATGCTCAATCTTCACCTGCTGACACACCGCACATTTTGCCACATATTTGGCCACATCTCGCTTCATTCCCCTCCACCAGTATTGACGCTTCATGTCCCTATACATCTTTGTGCTACCGGGGTGGATAGCAAACTTGGAGCGATGGCACTCTCCAAGTATCTCCTCCTTTAAGGACGAATCATCGGGAACACATAGCTTCTCCCCATATCTCAACTCTCCATTCTTCCAAGACCATCCTTTAATAGCTTCTCCATTCCCCAATCGGACTCTAATCAAATCGAGTTCGAATCTAGGCATTGCAACTCTACCACCCGTCGTCGAAGCGTCGGTTGAGCTACAAGGTTGAATAAATATGGTTGGTACTCCGGTCCATCCACCCATAGATCGTACTCCTCCAAAGTATCAATCATTTTCCCACCTATTTATCGCGAGAGAATTGATTTCACCCCGAGACTTCCTGCTAAGAGCGTCTGCAACTACATTGGCCTTCCCCGGATGGTAGTTAAGTGTGAAATCATAATCTTCTAAATACTCAATCCACCTTCTTTGCCGTATGTTCAAGTCTTTTTGGGTGAATATGTACTTGAGGCTTTTATGGTCCGAGAACACTTGAAATTTCTCGCCATACAAGTAACACCTCCACAACTTAAGAGCAAAGACCACCGCGGCAAGCTCCAAGTCGTGAGTGGGATAGTTCTGCTCATGAATCTTGAGTTGCCTCGAGCCATAGGCAACTACTTCCCTCCTTGCATTAGA